>LSSL01001698.1:9728-31082 GCA_001953115.1 Smittium mucronatum
GATTTTTTTGAAGTATGTTGTTAATATTTTAAAATGAAATCAGTGGTATAGTCCATACTTCAAAAAAATGTTATGATTTTGATTTTTTTTCTCAACCTATTTTCAAGTATATTAAAACATAAGAAAAAAAGAATGTATATTTATGTATAAAAACTTCCGGCCAATTTTTAATTCGCCGTGAATTATATTATTACAGTTATTCATAATTATATTGTGAATTATTTTTTTTTTAACTAAATAGGTATTTATAGAGTCGATATTTGAAGAAATGGTGTTATAGCTTAATCAATTTTATCAAAAAAATAAAATAATATTTTCTATTAACGGAATAATTAATAGTATAAACTGGGCAGAATCCTTAATGCTAAACAATAGGGTGTTTCTGAATTTTTATCCTGAAAGTTTTAAACAGCTAACATCATAAATATCAGATGAAATTTTTATTCTGGGTGTATACATGCATTTTGATAATTTAGATCTATTTTGGTAAAAAAATAATATTTAAATTAAATGCAAAATTATTAACTTAGCAGATTTTAATATAGATAATTCATTTTTATTGATCAAATCGTAATATATCGGTAAATAACCGTTTATTTCAATTAAGTCATTATATTGATATAGAATAGTATTTACTAATATAATGCCATTATTTCAATATATGTCCAACCAACTCCTTTCTTCCGAATACGATTTTATCTACTGTAAATTCAAATAATTACATAAATTAATATTGGCGAATTATTTATATATGTATTTTTTATTTTTCAAATATCCATATTATTTAAATAAACTCACTTATAGCACTGGTAGCCTAATCCAAAAAAATAACTATAATTGTTGTTTCTTAGAATTTTTTGAAAAAGCGAAAAAAAATCGCCATTGTATTAAGAAAGAAATATTATATATTTGATTTAGCTTTATTTGTAAAAAACGCATAAAAATGGAAAATTTTCGCTTAATTAAGATACAATCATATATTGGAATGTTAGAAATTTAATCAATATTATGCGGTTTTCTCAAAAAAAATCAAATTTACGATTTAGTTAGAAAATTAGTATTCTTAACTATTAAATATTAATTTTAAAAAACTTTTCGATACAAATTAAATTAAAAAATAAAATTTTGTTTAATAGATTACTTGATCAATTTAACAAAATCTTTTTTGCTGATCATATTCTCTAAAATTAATCCTATTTTTCGAATAAACACGTATGTATTTACATATTGGTTCTAACATTTTTTTTTTTCAAAAAAGAAAATAGAAAAATATTATCTATTTCATCAAAGAAATCCTGGAATTAAGATTTCAAAACTTTTCAAGGCAAACGGAATCTAGCGACTCTCACAATTTAATCCGCCGATAGAAGATTCTATATCGCATTTATTTTAAAGCATGTATATACACTTTGATAAATTATCATATCTGAACTTTCCTACTTTAATAAGTTTGATTTTCAAGGATTTTACTTGTATTTTCATTGCTAAGAGATGGTATTTCATGGATGATTGCCTTAAAGGAAATAAATCAAAGCTACCTCAAAAGGATAACTTATTTTTTTTTCTGGATTTTATGAAGCAGTATGCATTCTTTTCTAATATCTTTCTGAGCTTTGGAATGAGTGCTGCCTCTTCTTAAAGACTAACAGAAATAATGGGAGATTATTCGAAAAATAAACTTGTGGATAATTTTCTGGCAATTATGAAAAAAAGGTCGATTACTAAAAATCATTTCTTTTAACCGATATCTCGAAGGTGGTCATACAATTTAAGCGCCTATACTAGAAGCTCTCAGGTTTTCTGTGATATTTAAGGATTCAAAAATATTTAATTCGGGTAAACACAAAAAAGATTGTGCAAAAATCGAATAAGGACAAGCTCCTGGCTGGAGTGCCAACTATTAGCACAGTTTAAAACGGACATAAAAATTATTTTAGTTTATTTTTAGATATATTGGGGGTATATGAAAAGTATCTTTAAAAAAATTCGCATGCTCTAATTCCAGTTCGGCCCCACTTCTGGCCCATAATTTCTGATTTAGGATATCTCGTTGTGTTGGGATATTTTCCGACGATACTTTCTAAAAAAAGGACCTGTGTTAAGCCGATTTGATAAAGCAACTATTCTTAACCGGCCCCAGTTTGAATAATATGTAAGAATTATAACAGTCGTGTAAATCAATGATTGAGAGCGGCTAGAAAAAGTTGAGAACATCTTTCTACCTTCACCAAGACATAAATGATATATAGTTTGCTTTATCGATTTACATGAAGTAAAAATACATCAAGGGATTTAGGGATTCAAAAAAAAATGAATTTTTGTTTAATAGCTTAGGTTTAATAATATATTTACATTTTATCATTTATGTCTAGCTTATATTATAAATAAATGAATAAAAACTTAAAATTCTACCTTTAATGGACTTATAAATTTCAAATTAAAACTTATAAAATGGATCATATAGCATTTCCAGAAATAAATGAGCATTTTAAAATTATTGGTTGAGAATTTTACAAATATATTTACAACAGCTTTTACTTGTACGCTGAGTACTTTTAAAACCAATAGCCGATCAATTTAATATTATAAAGCTGATATTTTTTCAATTGAAAAAATGAGAAAATTACATTCGGAAAAATGGAAATTTTACAAAGTTTAGTGTTAATTTTACAATCTAAAAATGAGCACCCACGAGCTGACGTTATAATAATAAAAATAGGTTTTCAAAATATAATGAAATAGTTCTTAAAGTCTAGGTGCGTTTTTTATGTTGGAAAAACGTGTATAAGATTAATAAAAATTATATTTAATGTCAGAATCATAAAAGAAATATAAAATATATTTTAGAAAATCTTTTTAAAAAATCTTTTTAAAAAATATTTTTAAAAAATTCTCATAAGATATTAAGGAGAGGCTTCTGATAATTTGCGCATGAGCTATAGTACAGTGAGAAGGCTGATAACTAAGCGGAAATGGATAAATGGAGATTTTTTCAAAGAAATTGATTAGGCTACTGAGCTAAAAATTGTTAATCAAGGCTCAGAAAATTCAACGAAAACCCTGAAAATCATACAGCCCCTAAATATTACTGAAAATGTCTTAAAAAGATATATTTCATGGTAAATATGGATCCCTGAATCAAATTTAAAAAAAAAATAAAAGATGAACTATTTAGAAAATATGGGATAATTGTTTCAAAATCTTCTGTATAAAATGCTTTAAAAAAGTTTAAAATTACAATAAAAAAGGAATATAAGCTTCTAGACAGGGTTAATTCACCTGTTAATATGATAAAATGAATATTTTAATCGACCTATTTTACATTAAACTTTCCAGCAGAGAGGGATAGCCGAATTTTTCTCGATGAATTCGGATTCGATTTAAACCAGAGAGGAGCTAGAGATAGATTGTTTATTGGTACTTGTAATGGCCCGATAATTATTTATTGTACCATCGCACCCTAATTTATGTTTCACTTTATCTGTTATCATTTTTACTTCTATTACCTTTATAAAAAGCTCATATTCCCGCTTTTGGGAATGCAAGCTTTTCAATTAGTTTTCCTACTTTTATTCTTTAGTTATTCCTTTTAATAAAATATATATTTCGAACCCTAACAGCACTAGAGCATTATTTCTTTCGCTTGAAAATAGAGGGAGAAATTTCACACTCATACTTGCTATAAATTACATGATTGTGATAAATAACAAAAATTTTACATACCGAACAGTTAACTACGAGTTTTACTGAATTTATAAATGAAATGATAACCAAAGTAGTCGGTGATCCATCATCAAAAGATCTTACATTTATATTTATAGTGCTAGAATACGTAAAAAAATTTATAGAGAGCAAGCTATAGAGGAATTTGTTTCCATATTGAAAATTTTGCCGCCTTATTCCTTGATGCTTAATCCAATAGATGATGTTTTTAGTAATTTAAAAAGCTTTGAAATCAAAGATTAAGTGACCCGATTTCTTCAGAGCCAATCTTTAAAAAACTAACCAATGAAGCGGTTGATTCTATAAATGAAGACAATTAATGAGAGATATATTCTATATTAATAGAAATCCTAGCATTTCAATGACTGGGCACATTTTTTCCAGATTCCATTTATTTTCTGAGAAATAATTCTATAGATGCGCTATAATTTATTCTACATAGGTAAAATAGAGCTCTATCGTTTACTTCAACAAATAAAAAAGCAATTATCAAAATTTTCTTTAATTTTACATTCTATATCTCACCTGATTTTTTATAGGTAATCCTCCTGTAAGTGCTCATTTTTTGATTGTAAAATTTTCATTTTAAATATTATAAAATGTTCATTTTTTTGATTGTAATTTGCTCATTTTTTCAATTGGAAAATGTTCATGCGAAAAATGACCAGCTTTTTAATTTTAAATTGATCAGCAATCGGATTGAAAATTTCTCAGCGTACAAGTAAAAAATATCCAAAAATAGTTGTAAAATTCTCAACCAATATTTTTAAAATGCTTATTTATTCCTGGAAATGTTTTAAATATTCATTGGTAAAATAAAATGTCTTTTTAACACTAAAAAAGCTCATAAAATTTTTTTTGAACTAGTAGCAGATAAATAATGGACTTTCCTACCCTAAATTATTTTTAAATTAAAGAATTTGAGCTCGACCTCGTTTAAATGTGTTATTTTTTATTTTTATTTGCAAGTCTTTTAAAAAAAGTTTAAAAATGATTTAAAGTAAAAATAATGGGTTTTAAGTTTTAAATTTGAGAAATTTGAAACACATTGAGCCAAAAAATGTGTGTATTTATAAATCCAAAAAAAAAAAAAATTATGGGTGGATTAAATTATTTCGTTTTTTTTTTTTTGGAAAAAAATTAGTTATATTGATAAGTTTAGTTTTATTTCAAAATAATTCCGTATCTCAATTAAATGAGATATTTTGTCTTATAGTTTTTTTTTACGAAATAATTGAGTTTAATGTTTTATTTGGTTTTTTTTTCAATCTTTCAGGCCATTTTTCTGTTTTTAAAAACATTTGAAATATACGCGATCTTTTTTATCTAAATTAGATATACGCAAATGTACAGAATTTATTATATTTAATTGCTTCATTGGCGTTTTTAGCTCATTATTTTTCATACAAATGTTTATACCATGTGAGTAAATAGAAAAGAAAAATGATAATTTTTAAGTTATAATTTCAGAAAACCAAAAAGGATACCGCGCGATTTCGAAAAAACACGAGAAAATAGAATGGACTAAACTTTTAAAAAAAATAAAAAAATAAAAAATTTAAAATAAAATTTTTTTTATACTTTACAAAAAATTTTAAAGAAAAAGCTGTTTGAAAGAATAAGGAATTTTAGCTTATATTTAATTAATTTTTAATTTTCCACATTTGAATCGTCATTCAATTTCTTATTTGTGAAAATTGTATATTTTGTGGTCTAAATTTTTGTTTTAATAATAAAAATACAATTCTTGGATTTGATGTTTAGATTCGAATATTTTTTATAGATAATATGGAATATTTGTTTAAAATATCTTAATTTTGATGTATTCATGCTTGGTTTTGAACTACATATAAACAATGTGGAATTATTAAATTTAAATAACGGTGCGGCTATTTTCCATTTCAAAAAGATGATAAGGTGATAAATGATTTTTAAACTCAAAGTAGAATAAATTTTTTTGAAATTTTTTTTTATATGTATTCAAAAAATATACTTATCTTTATTATTTGATGAAATTTTTCATACATCGATTCGGAGGTTTTATTAGATGTTTTTATTTTAATGATGTCAAATTTAAAGAAGATTTTAATGAGATAAAATCGAATAAAGTGAAAGAGATAGGTATAGGGATTTAGTTTAAATTCTATTAAACCTTTATTTATACAAAAATTAATTCTTAAAACTGATCATAAAATCCACTTTTTAAAACAAATATATGGATATATAGCTAGTCCTGATCACTATTGGAGCAACTATCTTCAGAAAAGTTTTGCTATTGGTCGAAAAGGATCCAGTTTTTGACTTGATACATTTCTGGTGAGGAAATTCTTTTCCTAATATTTTTGAGCCTATACTTCAAAGATTTTATAAAGCTTTGTGTTCTCTTATTTGAATTCTTTTTGCTTTTTACGCATTTCTTTGACGACGTTAGCTCTGATATTTTTTTTATTAATTTCTTTTTCTTATTACTCTTTATCTTGTAATAAATATGCTTATGCTCAATTTTAAGAGGATTTAATGGTATGTGAAATTATATTAATTTCAGAAAAATGTCTTTAATTGTCTTAAATCTGTCTGAAAATCCATATTGTGGCTCTCTTTCGATTTTAAATGGGGTTTTTAACCTTCCAAAGCAATTATAAACTATCAATCTTATTTTAAAATCAGGTTTATAAGGTTAAATATGTTTTATTTAGTGTATTAAACCCAAAAGGTTCGATTGACTGTGTGTTTACTACTGGTTGAATCAAAATTTTAAATTTTTTCTTTGCTATAACAGCCCTAAAATCTCTACCCAATCGAAATTAGCCGCTTTCTGCCATTATACGCATAATTTTTTTATTTTATGGATCTTTAATTACGTAATCGTATAAAATTGTATATATTGATCTCATAGAGCTACAGAATATCATTTCATATACTGATCTTTAAATCAGGAGACCAGCAAAAACAATACTCTCATCTGTTAAAATCCTTAAAGATTTTTTTATAAAATATTTATTATACTTACCAGAGTGAAAGTTTTTTTTTACTTCTAATCTCTGTTTATATCCTGTTTATTATAAATACTGTGCAATAAATTGTAATTTTATAATTAAAATTGTAATAAATTACCCATATGTTTCAATTATGAAACATGATTCAGATACCTTTAGTATATAAATACTAGCTGTATTGTTCCAATTATAGTTAGAATAATCCCCCCCCCCCCTATGTTTCATACATGAAAAATAACTCAGATCTCGTAAAGAAATAAATAGACAGCCAATTTCCGCCTTTAAGGAGTTAAACTTTTCTATTTTAGTTTTTTTATTCCTTTATTTAGTTATCATATATTTTTCCTTATTAAAAATCTGGTCCTTACATAAATTATCAAAACCACCTCTGGATTTTTTTAAAAAAATATCCTTTTATTAAACTGATCAATTTTTCTCATCAGTACATATATCCTGGCTTATATTGTATCTCATACTATATCTGTAGTTTCACTTACAGCTATAAGCCGTTGGAGTAAATACATGAAATTCTCCAGCTAATCTGCAGGATTTATTAATATATCTCAAGATAGTAAATTAAATTAAATTCCTGTCCTTCGGAAAAATTGGTTATTTTCTGCATCTTTTAGATTCTCTTTTAGCCAATTTTTTTTCTCAAATTAAACATATTTTGTTAATCCAATAAATATAAAACGAGTAAGTATATAACTTCACTATTGTTACTTGATAAGCTATTAAATATTTTTGAGTTATTTTAGTCGTGTCCAGTTTCATAATATGCAGCATTGGAGGTAAACACGATTTATTTCAAGTTTTAAGAATCTTTTTTCGATTGCTATATCTATATTTTTGATACGAGTTCTTCTGAAATATCGCTGGAATTTTCTTTACTTTGAATTTGAATGGATATTTGAAATTTTTCAACATAAAAAAATCAATAATTTATATGATTTTAATTTAACCAAGTACTCTTTTATTTAAAAATTGGATTCGTTTTTTTACAAATAGTTACTTATAAGAAATAATTTGATCTTATTTTATAAACCCTATTTTTTCTTAATTAAACATTTTTTTTCGGAGAAACCAAAAAAACCCCATTTTACTGGGTAGTTATTTTTCTTTAAATGGTTTTTTGGAGTAAATTTTAATAATAAAATATGATTTGGACTATGTGATTAAAATTATCAGTTACTTGGCAATAAATGGACTATAAAAAATATGTTTTTTCTAACTATAAACTTATAAAAAACCTCTTCTCATAAATTCTAATTATTAGCTGATTATATTTTTCTGTGCAGCTTTTTTAAATTCTCTCGTTAATAATAGGATTAACTGCAAGATTTTTTTAAGACACTAATATTGTGTAATATTTTCGGAATTTTTTCTGGTTATCACAATTTTTGGGAATAAGGATTCTGTGGATCATTTTATAAAAAATCAAAAAAAAGAAGAAAAAAAAAGGAATATGAAATTTTAATAAGTTAAAAAAAAATCAAATATTGTTTAAACTATCATTAGAGAAATCATATTAATTTAAATTTATTAAATATTTGACCAATATATTATAAAATATACAAAGGACCGCACAGCAATCCCCATTTAATTTTTTTAAGCACATGTATTCTTAAAAAAATATACCAATTTTATAATACTCTATTTGAATAAATTTTTTTTTCTGTTAATAAATGAAATTAACACTCAAATAATGCCTTAAGATGTTGAAAAAATTCATTTTCAATTTTTTAATTCTACTTTTTAAAAAAATCCTTAAATTAGTTAATATAGTGCTAATTTTGGATTTATTGATGGTGTTCTAAATTCTGAATCTACAGAATAATATTATTGAAATTTAAATAAATCTAAATCAAATAATCACTTATTTTTGAATTTTTGATAGTAAAGATATTATCCAGAAAGTGAAAAAATATAAAAGTAATATATTCCATAAAAAAATATGTAAATTGATACAAAATTTTCAACCCGATAAAATCAATTAAATATATTATTTTTTTTCTGCGAGCGATTATTTAAATCAATAAAAATCCGAAAAAATCTTTTATTGGTTTATTCAGACTAAAATTAAAGGTTTATTATATTTTCTATTTGATTTAAAATTACTATCTTTATATTGATAGACGTTCTCCAACAGAAGGAAACTATATTTTTGACTTTTAATTATCCTATACTTTTGAAAAAAAAAGTATCAATACTTTAGAAACGCTTCAGAATTTTTATTCGTACTTTATATAATTAAATAATGAAAAATAAACATTCATAACTCCGATTAAATCAATATTTAAATGTATTTAAGGCATAATTTTTTTTTAATTCTCACAAAAATTCTTCTTTTAAATATTTACATAGTTTTTTATTTATTATTAAAAATTCGAATTAAGGATAAATAACCAAAAAAACTTATGTGAAAGAGCGACTGTGAATAATTTTAAGTATAATTTTCCTAATTTTAATAAGTTTTATGACTAATAAAAATGCTTTTTTTAAAGAATCGTTTTTTAAATTATTTTTAATGGGTATATATTAGCGCTTAAAAAGGTATTTTGAGCAGAAAGGATGCTCTTTTAAAGATATTTTAAAAAAATATTCGCTTTCTATATAATAGAATATATATATATTATGAGTAAATAATCAAATATTTTTTTGAAACTTGTCTAAAATTTCTATGCTATAACTCGTTAATGAACTGTAAAATATTCTAGAAGTGAATAAACCAAACTTCAAGAAAATAATAACTCAAAATTACGCTGTTCTATTCAAATTTTTTCCTTGGATAAGCTTTGGGCGATTTTAATTCAATATCTATTGGTTTTTATGAGAAATATTTCGAATAAAAAAAATAAGATCTAAGAACAAATTCGTGAAGCCTTTTTGAATATATTTTTTGTTTATCCTCTAATAATTTTTTTCGGAATCATGTTTACTTTTTCCAAACTCAAATTATCGAATACTTTGAAATAATGGTATATATGATCGGTTTTTTTATTATTAAGAAAATTATAACAGCTACACATACATCATTCCACAAATATATTTTATTTGCAGCTGAGAAAATAATGACCTGACTACAATTTTTCGTATTCCCTAAAGCTAATACTATTTCCTGGAATATTTTTATGTTTAATTAAATAAAAACTATCAGTTGATGGTTCTGATTTTGAAACCAGAAAATATCTTCTTTAGTTTTTTTTTTCTAAAAAAGTAAAAAATATTTTTTTGATTGCATTTATAGATCCCTCTTTTGTCATAATTTTTAGCATCTAGCTCAGGGTCTTTTTCTAAAGACAAAAAATGTACAAAAAATTTGAAAATTTCTATGAAATATATGACATCAACTCTAATAAAATTAGAATATGGTTTATTAAGGGTTATATTAAATCTTTCCAATCCGTTTTATGAAAAGTATCCATAAATATTCCCCCCCTCAAACCAATATATGTTAAAATTAATATGATTCTTGATGAAATAATTAAAATAATGGTCTTTTTATATTCGATTGGACAATTTAAAAATTAAAATTCCTGAAAAATTTTGGAATTCTCTTTCAAATCTTTCCAGTTTTAGAAATTTTATTTCAGAAAAAAATTCACTTTTCATCCTTGCCTCGATATATTTTCGATTTTTTTTCTTATGCGTTTCTACAAAAATGCTCCCAAAAATGCACACAGATATTAGATTGTTAAACCCTTTCAGCATAATTTTTCATCGAAGGCGAATAATCCCCTATGATATTTTTTGGTATTGAAAATACACCAATTGATTTTCCTTACTTTTTAAAAGTTTCTAGAGCCCATAAATAGGTCTCAGAAGATTCATCAGATATAAAAGATATCTCAGTCTGAATAAAAATTAAATTATTTTGGTTTATCCTCACCACTATTAAATATTTTCTAAAATATATTAACCTATATTGGAATATATATGTACCACTTTGTATAAATTCTTAAAAATCAAAAGGTACTTATATTTCATCAATATTCCGATATTATCTATTTGAATGATTTGTTTGTTAATCTTCACTAAATTATTAATTTTTAATAAATAACACTAACCTGGTTCAACATATAACTGCATATATACGTTTGGTAAAAATCTAAATTTGCTGAAGGTGTATTCTGATATATAATATTTAATATCATTGGTTTTGAGCTCTTTTTTTGTGTGTTTTTCTCCTAAAGTTTACTTATACATATTAATTTTTCTATTTTTAATTTTAAAATTCTTGGAAAAAAGATTCCACAATTTGTGAAGATCTAGACGCTCCATTGGAATGTATTTTTGTCATTAAACCGCTCTATTTGGGCTCAGGTGGCAGCATATCACGTTTAAAATTGTTTTTATATGCATTGAAATTTTTTTTTCTTAACCATCTTCATACTGATATGTTTTATATAAAGCAGGAAAATCTAGATCATTTTTTTTAATTAAGTAAAATTCCCATAGATACTTATTTAATCTTCTTCTGGTTAATATTCCATATCTTGAAGCAGTACCACATTAATTATTTTTGAAAGAATTGCTATCAGAAAACCAATTTATCTTAATTTTATACTCAAAAAAGATTAAAGTTTTGAGATCATGTTTTATTAATATAATCCCATTTAAAATTGAACTTGTTTTATTTATCTTTAAGATAAAAATTCAAATCCAAACTTGATTTCTTTAAATTTTTACAGTTATTTTAAAAAAATAACACGACCCACTTGAAAGCAAAAATGTGTAAAAATAAAAATCATAGTTTTTTTTTTCAATCGTGAAATAAGCCAATAAAAAAAACCGTATTTGATTTTTATTTACTTACATAATCAGTAAATGCGAAAAAAAATTACTATTTATTTGATTTTTGTTGGGTTGAAAATTTTGTATCAACTAACTTAATTTTTTGCATAATTTCTTACTTTTTTATTTGTTTATATTTAGCCTAAAGATATTTATAAAGGATTTTCGATGATACGAAATAACTAATACTCCAATTAGAAGATTATTTATTTAAAGAAATTTTTATTAAGGTCAATATTTTAAGGTAAGAAAATTGTAGTAGTGATGAAAATGAAATAAAAAGGGTATCTCAAAAAAGAGAATAAATATGCATTAGAGATCAAGTCTGCTGTTCCAATAAAGAAAAGTTGGTGGAATTTTAATGCCCAAGAAAGAATAATCTTTTTTTGAAAAATATATGATATAATAAATAAAGGATATTTTAATTACAAGACAAAAGACTATTGGATTTGAAATTTTGGAATGGTTGGTTCAAAATAATATATGACGGTATAAATAGCAAATAGAAAGTCAAATGTATATTTTTAATTTATCCTTTTGAAATATTAGAAAAGGTAATGAGATTTGTTTAAAATATGCCAAAAGTGAATATATCTTGTAATTTTGGAATTTTAGAGTGGAAATAAATAAAATATAAATCTTGTTAACAAAAGCGAATTTTATTTGCTTTACAGACCTCCATTGATTGATGAAAAATATTTTTTGGTCATTGAGGTATCAATTTAATCAAAATAAAATATAAAAAATTGGTATTTTGAGGACTGGGGCGTTTAAATATGAAATATTATATTAAAACTGTACTTTCTTATTAAATTTTTATTGTAATCATAGTTTGGAAAAATCTACATTTTTAATTTGAAATTTATTTGATAATCTGAAACTGTAATTAGATAAGACGTATTATATCAAAATGGTGATATAAATATATTTAATTAGTATATGGGAGATATTCATCAAGATATTTTTTTTATTGTTTAAATCAAAGGCTAATATTAATTTATATCAACCCCAAAAGAAAAAAAATAGAAAAACATGCAAACTAAATGATTTTTCAACTTAAGTAAAATAATAAAATTCTGAGTGGAATTTTAATTTTGAACTACCCTATAGCTTTATGCCTAATTTTGGACATTATTTTCTAATTAAGAAAGTGGAAATTTTTTAATAAAGTAACTTTTGCTTTCTAATGTAATCATCTTTATTTTTAATTTATTGTTGAGAAGGTGATTATTAAATGAAATTTCGGCCTATTTTTTAACGGAATTTTTTTTTTTTCTTTAAAATAATTTTACATTAATTATTTTTGTTTAGAACTTAGACACCATTCAAGAAAAATAATAAATTGTTATATTTTACGAAAAACTTTAAATAATTTGGAAACTTCTTTTACATTTTTAAATAAAAATTTTCATAATAATTTTTGAAAGAGTTGATTAGAATTAATTGGGGTAAATAAAGGATTTCGTCTTATTTAGGAAATTTCCCAGAGCTATATCTTATTCCCTGATACCAATAAAAATAACAGTTTATTATTAATTGCAACCAAGTGGTCGATTAATATGGTGTTTATTCTTAAATACGTAAAAAAAAACCCCTAAAACCTTTAGGATAAGACTTTGTGTTAAAATTTAAATACATAAAAAGCATCATTAAAAGTTTGCAATTAGGCTAACTTCCCTATTTATAATTTTTTTTTAAAGTATATTATTCTTATTAATTGTTTTTATATTTATTTTAAAAAAAAATCAGGAAAAAAATTACTTTTTCAATGCTATGAAACCATATAAAAAAAGTATATATGATTTAAATAATTATATTAATATTATAGCCAGGAATAAAATTGTAATATAAAATATAATTTAAGTTTGAAAAAATAATCTAGTTTGCGAATTTTGATTCAAATTAAATCCAGTAAAAAAATATAACCGGAATTATATCTCCATTAAAGTTTGAAACTTAAATTCAGTTTAAGTATATAAGCAAAATATGGCCTTCTTCCTTAATATATAATATATTAATTTAGAAAAAATCAGTAAAAAAATTTAATTCGATTTAAATATACCCCCTTTAAAGGCGAAATCTAAAGATAAAATTATTTTCCAATGATTTTAAAAGGGTCTCGAAATTAATTTTTAAATATTTTAATATCTGCGTCGCTAATCTATTCAAGCAATTTATAGCCTAATTGAGTTCTAAATCTTGAACACATTTATATTATAAAGTCGCTAAATTTTTCTTTCTAACATCAAAAAATATATTATATTTTACTATATATTCCCATAATAATTTTTAAATAATTTTTTTTATGAAAAAAGAACTAATTTTCTTGATTTTTTTTCGGATTAATATTTCAGTATTTTATTAATTTAAATTTATACAAAACACAACTTGAATTAAAAATTGATTCTGATGAAATATTATGAAGCCGAGAAAAAAAAATTACGGATTTTTAAACTGGAATTTATATTAATAATTCATTTACTTTAAAATTTATAATAATTTAAAACATAAATATGAAGCATAAAAAATAATAAAATGGGCTTAATATGAGTTAGAAACGCTATATTGAGAAGTCTAACTCATTTTATTTTAAATTTATTTTAAATTAACTCTAAATTTTTCGATATTTATGTTTTAGTATGAAAAAATAATAATTACCAACTGAAGGAAGGAATATCCGTATAGTTTAAAACAATTCATAGCGGTATCTAATTATTTTTTATCATATTATTTTCCTTTATCGAAAAAAAATATCATTCCAATAGGATTACTAAAAATATGATTCGGAAAATTTTTATTACTATTCTGCGAGATAAATATTTATATTAAAATCTTTCCTGTTCTTTCACAAGTTTACACTGATAAAGTTTAAGAATAGCTAAAATTGAAAATTATTTTAAAACAGGTAATAATCTTTTAAATATATAAGAATATCTTATTTGTTTATTCGAAAATTAAAAGCTTAAATTTTTTCGGCGGATAAAACCCCCATCTCATGTAAAAATACTAAAATTTCAATAAAAGTATAAGTTTTACATAGAGGTTTATGTTTACCATATACTAATTGAATAGTTTCCATCAATGTAAGAATAATTATTTGTAAACTCATAATATTATTAGAGGAAATATATATGGTATTACTTAATGAGAGGCAGCTTCACGCATAATTTTTTTCCACCCATTGATTATTCCGTTTTAGTCTCATAATAAGCCGAAATATTTACTTTTAGAACTCGGTCCAATTTAGCCTATTGTATCAGACCGATAATTTTTTTTCTTTATATCAAATTACAGATAGTGGCTAAATAGCAGATATAGACTAAATGAAGCCAGGGTTTTGATGTTACTATAACTCTTGTACTAGAATGAATTTCCGTCGAGAATCTCAAAATGGATTTCATATTATGTAAAAATTAATTAAAATCTTAGATAAGCCCTAAAAATAATTTAGACATACTGATTGAAAATTGAACGAGAAATAAAAGCTATATAAATTGCTATTAAATTCTTTCTATTGACAATAAATCGAGAATATCACGACTTCGAAATAATCTTTAGTATTTCCAACAGTATTCATCTAGCGTTATTCTACGAACAGAACAGAATTAAAAAAGTTGATTTCCAGTTTAGCCTAGAGATATATGATTCCCTGAATATTAGAATAAAATTTTAGATAATTCAATAAGAAATTTCATCACATCAGAGATCATATAGACGACTCAAAAAAATTTTACTCTTGCTATTTTTAATTACTAATGATCCAAATAGCTCTGAACATAGTGTAAACGGAAAATTAAAGGCGTTAGTTAAAATTTCTTGTTTAAAAACTACCACCCTCTGGAGTTTATTTTTTAGGATTTTAAAAGACAAATTCTATCTATTTATTTGAGTTCAAAAAATCCTATTATAAAATTAAAGCGAAAAAAAATCGATGTAAAGCTTAATTGCCCTATCTTTATCTTCACATGGGCATAGGTACAGAAATTAAATGTTTAAATTTTTTTTAGGTTATTAAAAAAATCTTAATTTTTCAGAAAGAATAAAATCAGAACTAGGTGAAAGAAAAATATAATCTTAAAGCTAACTTTACGCTATTAATAAGAGAAATTGAGTTATTTTTTCTTGTTTTGGATCTATTAAAATTATTAGGAGATTAAGAGAACAGAAGCTATAAAATAAAAGCCTTGAAATTTATTCGAAATTTTATTTTAATTAGGATTTATTATTTCTTCGAATCTCGGCCACATTGATCAATTTTTTAGTTTGCAATTATTATAGGATCTGTGAGTGGGCTCATCAATAACAAAAAAAGTCATCAATAAAGGGTTCTAAAAATCGGTCTTTCCCCAATTAAAATAATTTTCTTAGAGATACTAAGGTTATTTTTCGGTTGCTAAAAAGGCGTTATACTAATAATGCATTTTAAGATAATATTTTTATCTCAGAGAAGAAATGACTTTGTGAATATAAAACTCAAATTTTTTGCTTTAAATCTTATAAGGATTTTTTTCACGATTCATTCGAAGAGATTATTTACAAAGGTTCCTATTATATATATACTTTGAGTATAAAATAAACTAAAAAAATATTAGTGATGCCAAGAGAGAGAAATATAAGCCATTAAATTATGAGCATAACAATCTTAAAAGCTCCGCCATTTTATTTAAAATTGGTAAAACTACATCATTACTTTATTTTCTGTATTATTTATTCTAATGTTATCGTTGGAGCTAAATAAATATACTCCATCTAACATATCTTTTGGAAATCCGGCTCAGCCCTTTCTTAATAGGTCCAAATTTTCTATATTTCTTTATTGAAAAACTGCATAAATGGGATGACCTGACTTTGTTTCAATAGATTCCTAAAAAAAATCTTTTTGGGTTTTATCGATTATTCCTGGAAGTTTTGGTAAGCGGCAGAGGGATATTCAAAGATATTTAGCTTGTAGAAATTTTAAATTTACAGAAATTCTTGGGAAATAAGTGTTATTTTTAGCTCTCTAAAAAACTAAGAGTTAAAAGGAAAGTATGCCCTTATATTCTCAGAAAAAAAAAATCCCATTTTTCTTATGAAGAAAAACCTAATAAAAATACACAAAAAATATGCTTTCATCAATAAAATTTATATCTAATAATTGCTCAAACACAAAATTATACTTTATACTTTATATTTTATATTTATCATCATTAATTATTTCAGCGGTTGTCCCAAGTAGAAAATAAAAAAATATGAAGGAGATATGCCTCAAGACAATTTTAAGAAATTTAAATCCATATTTCTACCACTCAATTAAGTTTTGTTTATGCCCCGTTTCAACAAGAGGCTGTTGGATTATCACTGATATTATTGATCATTATAACTTTTTCAAGAGTATGTGAAAATGAAATGAGACTTATTGGGATATTTCAACTTTTTCCCAAATTTTAAATTTATCTTGAAATTATTTTTTAATATAAGTAGAAATATATTAGCTATTAGCCTGCTAACTTATTTTGGAGATCTTTTGCATTTTTCCAGATATTTATAACTGTGGTTTCGGAATACAAAAAAATAAATTCTATTAGCCGGATGATTCTCAATTCAAAAACGGAAAGCGCCCAAAACTTTGGGAGGAAAATTACATATAAAATATTTTTTATTGGTAAATGTACAGGTAAATACTACAGAAAAAGACATTTTATGATCGTCCCTGTTATTTATATAGAAAAAAAGTATTTTCATATAATTTTTAGCTTATAATATTTTGAAAAAAACCTATTTATAAAATCAAAAGTATTTTTGGAAATAAAAAAGTGGGAAGAAATAAAAAAAATTATGGTTTTCTCATAACATTTCACGATTAAATTTTATTTCGTTTTTTTAATTAAAAAAATCATCTTTAATAGTAAATTTATACAACCAAGTAGAGTATAAATTTTCTATTAACATATGTTATTATATAAATTAATAATGTAAAATGGATAACAGTGAAAATTGGAGAGTTTCAAAGATAAACTAAAAAAAGGTAAAGAAATCGGTGATTAAGATATTGTTATCATTTTATAAGATGAGCACAGAGTTAGAGGTAGATCAAAGTATAAAAATAATTAATATATATATATTTATGTGAGATTCAAAGTACATCGGGTATCCTACATCAGATATCCATACTTCCAGATTATTTGCAAAAGTGCCAAAGAACAAAGGGTTTATTGAATATTTTATTTTACTAAAATTCCTATATATCAAAACCATCCCTAGCCTCATTGAATGGTTACAAAAAATATCTATTTTTAGAGTTCTAAAAAAATTGGATGAAAATATCTACAATTTCTCTTTAGTCCTGGAATAAAAATAATTTTAATCTTCAAGCTTCTAAAATAATTTTTACTTTCTAAAACTCTTTCTATAATAGATTTTATTGAAAATATTTTTTTGTTATTAAAAATTGCTTGGTTTCTAAAAAACGGATGTATATATATATATATATATATCAAAAGATATAAAAACATTTAATTTATATTTCTATATACTTATTAATTATAAAAATGAATTAAAAGAGGAATAAGATGCAGATTAGCAGATCATGTCATAATGTATGTCACTTAAACTAAATAAATACAAATATTCAAAGTATTTTATATAAGCATAAGTTTGATCATGATTTATTTTCATCACCTAAGAAAAAAGTATCTCTATCATTTTCAACATCGTTCTAAATAATCTTGGAATTTTTTTAAATATACTATTTTCAGATACTTTAACCGGTTATATACACGGTTAAATGGAGGTAAATTCCAATAAATCAGACATTTATAATTGAATAACCATAGATATATGTGTAAATCGACATCGGGGCCATGGATAAAGTTTAAAACCCCATTTTTAATATCATTCTGGACAAGCTACTAAATACTTGACTCCTAATATCATTTCTCAAAAATCGAAAAATGTAAAATCACTCATCTTTTCCCTAATTTTGGAGTAACTTAGGTTTTATCCTTTCTTAATGTAATATTTAATTAATGAATAAATACTAGCTACACTCGTTAAAATTAAAACTTAGTTAAATTTTATAAGTTTAATATAAATATAATGCCAAATAAATATGTACTATTTCATTATATTCGTTAATTTTTACTTTAATATGATTTTATTTTGTTATTACCCAGTAAGATGGAAGAACCCAATATGAAACTCCAATTAAATAATATTAATCGACATTATCTATAATTTGATTTAATATATTATTATAAATTTCTTGGATGAATTTAAAAAAATCTATTTATTTAACTAATGCAAAAAAATTATAATTTATAAAAAAAAAATCCCATAAAAATCAAGTAAATGTTGCATGTGTATCCAAAAAAAGTCATCTTTATCATGGAAATTAGCTTAATTAATCATTATCTCAAAAAAATCTTCTTTCTGAGATATTTGAATTTATTCAAATAAAAAAAATCCACAAATTAATTATATATATAATTATAATTATTAAACTCCGGGTTTTTACTGATTTCTGAATCTATTTCTGAAAAAAAAGTTAGAAATTTTAAGAAAATCTATCATTCACAAGTAAGGATTTTTTTTATATAACCCCTTATTAATGACTAAAAAAAAGTATAATGAAATTTCATGATAAGCAGATGATCATTTTCTTATATACTTAGAGGGTTTCTTCTATCGTCCAAACCTTTTATATTTAAATTCTTATATTTTCTAATGGCTTAGGTAACCACAATGATATATTCCCCTTATGATAAAATTTATGATTTATCTGAATATAGAATATATTCCTATAACTAATAATAATAATTGGTTATATATTTAGTTTTCTAATTATAAATATTTTAATATTAACACAATAAAAATAAAAATTATCTTTAACTTGCACTTCAATATACTGAAAAAAACAGAACTAAATATATATATACCTATTTAAACAGAAGCAGGCAAAATATTTTTTGAAATATCATTCTTTTTAATCAATTAAAATTAGTAGTTTTTATAGCAAAGAACATATAAAAATCATTTTTAAAGCATTGGACATTTAAAGCTATCGTCTCAGCAGATTTGATAGATAGATCATAAGGGCTAGTCGCACTAGATTTTTGGTAGGTTTCTAAAGTCATAGCTAATATTATGATGTGCTTTTGTTTAATTTTTTTTTTGTTTTTCGTTTTTTTTGAGAGATTTATAGAAAAAAATAAATTTGTATAAATTTTTTTGGTATAGAGATACTGTGTATATAATTTATTTTTGTGGATTAATTTGCGCGCTTAGAGAAAATACGTTTTTTTTCCTGGATGACATTTCCTTAATAAAGCTGAAAATAAAGCTTTGAAATTTTAATAATATTGCTTTAATACTTATTTACTCGAATGATACTTTTCAAAAAATTAATCCTTATTATTAACCACCCTATATGTAAAGAGTTATTTAATTTACATCTACTGATTTGAAACTTCATTGGATCTGTTTTTTATTTTTATTATGGAACTTTGAATAGTTTTTAATTTATGTAAATCAAACCAAGACTTTTCTAATTTATTAATACCGAGGTTAGATGTAGCGAATGTAAATTTTAATATTTGATTTAGCTTCAGATACAAAAAAATTCCACATATATTAAAATTTAAAACATTATTTAATGTAAATTTAAATAACCTAAAAAACGATAAATATATCAAATAAAAGAAATAATAATTATTCTCGTTTTCATTAATAAGAAATTTCTTTTACAAATTAAATTTTGAAATAACATAGAATATTAAATATTAAACCTTTATATAACTCAAAATCAGGAAGTAATTAAAAAATTAAGAGTGAGTTATCCATTGCTAAATATAATCTTAATTTTAATTAAAATAAAGAACCACTTGGTTTAATGTACCAGAATTTTGTATATATATATTACATTGGATAGACAACATTCGAAAAAAAAGAAAAAAATTACCCAATACAAAATAAAATAAACATAAGTACAAATTTCACTCCAATTCATGAAAGTAATTGGTTTTGATTTGTTAAAATGTTTATATTATCTCTTTTTCTTTATTAAAAATAAAATTTTAATATTTACTGTATATTAATAACCATTTGATTGAAGAGCGAGTAGGTAATTTTTTAATATAAATTTGAAACATTTCGAATCTATTTTTAATACCTTTTAGAAATTTTTTGAAACTTTAATACTTTCTTTTTTCATTATAACTAATCAATAATTTTATAGATTGTTGGTTTATTAATTTTATCCCTTTAATTTAATGTATTTTTAATAAAAAAAATTCCAGACTTAATTGGAAATAATCAAAAATATTAAATATTTTGAATTTTTATTTCCTTAATCACACTTCATTAAGATAACTACTCTATTGATAAAAATTTGGTACATTTTAATTCATATTCGATCTTTAAATAAAGCTGCCATTTGATAATAATCTAAATTCATTAAATGAAGTTTACAAGGCCTTTTTTTTTTCTAAAAGAATAGCGCTTTTGTCATGGAAAATTTAAATTTTTTTCTTTTAATATTTATAATTAAACTTTTTGGAGCTTTTTTGACGTACTTTCTTAATAAATTTTTTTTTCATTAAAATTTTCTAATATAATGTCTTCTCGAGTACGAAATCAATTTTATTATAGCTCTAATTACATTTTTTGTTATTAAATATTAGTTAAAACTATTAGAAATGAGCAAAAATATTATTTTTAGAGATGAAAGACTGAATTAAGATGATTTAAAAAAAAAAAGGTTAAAGTATAAACAAATTATATATAAATGGGCGGCTCAACTGCCATTTTTCTAATTTTCAAAGATAATTTAACATATAAATACCATTATTCAAATAATTTTATA
>LSSL01001702.1:0-14092 GCA_001953115.1 Smittium mucronatum
CTTTAATTAAATGAAAATTTTCCAATTAATATTTTATCTCGGTATATCAGCATATTATTACGTCGAATAGTAAACCATTTACCTTTTATTAAATAGAGATATTTGGTGTCAAATGGATGTCTTATTTTAATCACATTATAATAAAAAAATTCTATTTTTATTATATAAGATTTATTAATATCTCCAATCAATTTTTTTTATACTATTCAGTATTTGCTGCTAATTTTAATTAAAAGATATGGCTAATTATTTAATCTTAGCATTTATTAATATCTAATAAAAGGAAAAAATATATGAAAATAAACAAATATTATTATAAAAAAAGAAAATAGCTTCGATTTAATAAAATTTTCTAATACTTTCATCTCCAAAATTGAGCTTAGTTTCTCTGAAAAATAGTTTTTTACCAAGTATAATAGGAAAATATAGTTTGCTTATTATATTGCAACAAATATAATCAAATTTTATATAAATATAAGCTTATTAAAATCCGTATGAGTATACTTTTTTTCTTTTTATAGTAATTTCTCTATATTTAAATAAAAGTTTTAATACTATTGATTTTTTTTAAATTATATAATCATTTCATCTATAATAGAAACCAATTAGAATCAATTCTAACATCTATTTTTTCGTTTAGATCCATGTAAGTACCTATATATTTTTGTAACTTCGTATATGTAGCACTCAGCATAATTTTTTTACAATTTCCTCATATGTTTACTCCAAAACCGCAACATTTCACGAGTTTAACTTTTATAAGGTTTATATTTGTTTTTTTTGGAAGTTAGAAGTAAATATCGATAAAGTTTTACTAATATTTGTATAATTGTAATTTTTCTTCAAAATAAAACTTAAAATTTATTAAAAAATTAAACAATTTTATTAAATTAAAAACCTGTTTTCAGAAACTTGTGATTTTATTCTTTATTTATTTTAAAAGAATATAATTAGAAAACTCGTGCTCTTTAAAGCTTAATAAATAACCCCTTAATGGGAAACTATTTTTTAACTCGATAATTGGATTTATTTTTTGTCAAAAATGCACTAATTGAAAAATCGTTTTTTTGGGGATTTTTTTCTAATTTTGATTAGATTTCTAGATTTCAGTATTACTTTGTATTTTATGTACATTTTTTCTTAATAGCAGCATTTGGTTTTTTTTCTTTTTAATTTTATAACAGACTATTTCCCAAGTATTTAAAAAAACCCCAATAATTATAATTTTATGATAGACAGCAATCCAATAAAACAAAATCACTTTTATTAATATTCCAGAAATAGAAAACAGCTATTAAATTTATTGATTGCATAATTGATCATTCTAACCAACAAAAGTATATTTAAAAGCGAATATTAATCTTTTTCACAAAAAGTATAATAATATCTTCTTGATAAATAAATCAAGGAAAAAAAAGAGAAAAAACTAAAAAAGTACCAAGATTTCTTAACACATATATCCTAGTTTAATTAATTAATTTATATTTCAATTTTGTTTAATACTTCTCCCCATCAATTTACTTAATTCAGATAATTATAAAAAAGCATGAAAACAGAGTTTTTTTATTTTGATATTTATTCTTGTTTATCAGAAAGTATAATAAGTCTCCAGAATGACAAATTTTATTATAAATTGATTATGATGCCATATAACCTACCTTTAATAAAATGGTTTATAGTATTTTTTCATAAGAGAGCATAATTGTTTATAGTTAATTATTTGATTTTTTAATCAAATAGCCCAATATTACTTCAGATGAAGATTTAATAATCAAAAATGTAAAAATAAGCTTTTTTCAAAAAATTATGAGAAAAAAATAATATAATAAATTTTTAAAAAGTATCAAAAAAGAATATAGGGTGTATAATATTTGTTAAATATCTATCTTTTTTTAAATTAATGACTTTAATATATGTCGTAGCGGAGATTAACAATACGCTAAAATAAAGAAATTATCTCATCAAAGAACTGGCTTTATAATCAAAGAGGTGATTAACCTAGTTTTATTACAAATTATTTTAATACAGTTGTGAGCTTTTACAGGAAATCCTATCTTCTTTTTTTGAATTTTGATGATTCAAAATTTATTATTTTATTTCAAATCTAAATTTTTTTTTCCCTCTTTCTATTGAGATTTTTTTTAAAACTTTCTATTATTTTACTTTATCCTATCGCTACAGGAAAAATAGTACTTTTTATTATTATTTTAATTGGGTAAGAAAAAATGAGCTATATGAAAAAGCACAACTCCCTTCCAAAATGAGCAGGCATTGGGTTTTTATAGTATATAAATAAACATTATTATAAATCAGTCGAATTTATTTGTCTTTAAATCTCATAAGTAAAAGGAAAGATTTAAATTGAACCAAACAAAAAAACCCTAAAACCAAATAACAAAGTTCTAGGCGGAGTATTGGGAATACTCCGACAAATATTCTAAATTATTTTAATGTTTATTTTGTAATAAAGTTTTCAATGAAAGAAATCATCAATATGAAGCCACTTTTCTTATTAAAAATTATAATTATACTGTCAAAAAACAAGATTTAATTTTTATCATCACTGAAATCTCACCAAAACACAAATAATATATAATAATCACTGAATTCTGACACTTTTTAACAAAAAAAAGTTTTGGTTTTTTTAATGGAAAATATCTTTGAAGTTAATAAAAAGTTTTTCTGTTTATGAAACCCGTTAAGTCTTCTCCTTACTTGTAGTAAAATGACATAATTTCCGGATCAAGGTTTATTTTTAACATTTAATAGATCAGATATATGAGAATTATTATTATCACAAGTCCAATCAAAAATAAAAAAAGAAAATAGATTTAAAACCCTCTCAAAATTCTGATATTTATAATTTATTTTTTGTTTAAGATTCTGATTAACATGTATTTTTACTGAGTTTATATGGATATATTTCCAATTATAGTAAGCAGTAAAAATGTAACGGAGAAATTTCATCCACAAATTGAAACCATCATATTTATGGGTATAGTTTTTTAGTATTTCTACCTTTAATTTAAGAGCACCTTTTATTGAAAATTTTCAGCGTAATTTTTAATTTTAATATCAATTTTTTAAAAAAAGCGCCATTAACAAAAAAATTAAATAAATTGGTTAGATATTATTTACGGAAATTCCATAAATTTTTAAAATTCATATTTGAAAGAATTTATCCAAACATAAGACTAGATTCTATTTTATTTCTAATCGGGAACAACTTTTCAAATAATCGTTACTATTTTTTATGTCTTATAACCTATTTTTTTAAACTTCTTAACTACATCACCATTTTACCAAATTACAAAATTTATCTAACATGTCTGAAATTGAAATTAATACATTCACCGGTTACGAAAATTAAAAAATCTTAATAATTACCAGAAATTTGGGAAAACCATACAAAATATACAATACCCCGAAATAAATGCAAGAATTCAAATTTTCTATTTTTAAAAAATAATTTGTATATTTATATATATCAAGATTTTTAAAAATAATAAATAATGAATTATATTTTAGGTATTAAATATATATTTAATATAATAATATCCCATAAATACTCTACTTTTGTATGAATTAAAACTATAATTATATTTTTTAATCAAATTAGTAAAATTTTAATTTTGATTTATATTATAAATATTCAAAAAAAAATAGAAAAGTTTTCTCTTACTAAAATTAACTAGAATTTATAGAATTTTATTTTAAATTTCATATGACTTTAATTAAAGCCTATTTAGCATTATATTATTATTTTTCTTTTAAAAAGAGTTACTTCGAGTTTGATTGGTTATATTAATATAAAAAAATACATATTCATATATAGCACACAATACGGGAAAATCTTTAAAATTTATTTGAAAAAGATTATCAATTTTGAAATCTTAGTCAGATAAAAAACAGATTTTTTAAAAATGAAAAATTTAATATTTTAGTGATGAGAAATGGGGGTTTTAAAAGTTTATATCTGTAGAAAGTTCTATGAATAAAAAATTATATCGATGAGTGTCATAATTTAGAGCGTCTTGAAATTTGATCGAATTTTATATCGTATAGTCGTATTAAAAGAATTCTTTATTTAAATTTGCTGTATAAAATCCGAACTAAAATTAAATTTGGGAAAAAATAAAAATCTTTTAAATTAAACATTTCAATACTATTTAAATATCACTTTTGAGAGAATTAAAATTTTTGAATCGCAATATGGGTAAAATATGAATTAATATAATAATTAGGGAAAATGTATCAATTAGGTTTTTAGTGATGGAAAACTTTTTTTGATTTATTTTATAAAAAATTCATTTATAAAATTATAATATTGAAAAAAAAATAATTATTCATTATAACAAAAAAAATATTTCTTGTATGATTTTCAATTAAGGGACTGATTAAAATTCAGTTTTTAAGCTTGAATGAAAAAAATATTATGTATTTTTGATTAAATGTTACTTATACTAATATTTTAGATATATTTTTCAATTTTCCGATTTTCTATTAGAAGATAAATTACTAGCAAAAAATAATAGGGGTTTAATGGAATTAACAGAATTTTAAAAATAAATCCCAGTGCTCTCAAAAAGTTTTATTATTTCAATACTGCGAAATACATCCTTTGATGTTATATAATGCAAGAAAATAACTATGAATACTAATTTCCATATATTTACAATATTTGTTGAAATTTTTTAAAAAGAGCTAATCTCATAAAAAAAAATAATAGAATATATAAATTAATCACTAGATCGAAAAAAAAGGGAATTATCATTTTTTTAAGCGCAAGTTGTTTTTTTTTTAAACTAGAACCTAGTTTAATTAAATTTCTGATTCATCAGAATAAATCTTCTTTTAAAAATAATAATTTTAAAAATTATACAAGGGATTTTTCATATCTTCTAAAATTTTATCCAATAATATTAAGATTAATTTGGTGAAAATTTAACTTCTGGAATTCTCAAGTTTTTTTCTATTTTTTTTTAATTAAGCTAATAAATTTCAATATAAAAATTAAAGTTAAAGTTAAAACCGGAGAATATAATTTCTTTTTGAATTTCCTTAATTACAAAATTTTTTTTCTATTTAAATATAAGACATCAAAAAAAAAGTGATATGATTGAAAAACTAGATGATAAATTTATTCAGATTTTATTATTAATTTGATTATATGGAGTAATTTTTTATAAATAAACTCTTTTTCGGAAAATGAAAGCCCTAAAATATTAATTTCAGAGAAAATTCTAAAAAATATACCCATTTTAGGTTTATTTTTTCGATTTATCTATTTTTATCCAAGATAATTTCAATTATTATTTAATTCGAAAGATTATAAGGATTTAAGCCCATATATCTATATTTAAAAGTTAAATAAAAAATCAACATGTATAAAATACTAAAATATCTAAAATGTTTGTTTTTTTCAGGGTATAGGTTGCTATCTATGGAATTAAATTACCTTGAAATAACTAAAAGACTACCTACCACTGAAGTAACTTCAAATATATGAACTATTGAGGATAAATGCGAACAACTATTGGTCTGAAATTAAGATTTGTATTATCCTTTGGTAATATAAATAGCCCAATTAAAAAATTATTTTGGAAATATTTATATAAAAAATTTATTTATCAAAAAAAAAAAAAGATATTTATCGACTATGATTTAATATAAACAGCTAAAAAAACATATTTTATTTTATTATAGCAGAACTTTATTGTAAGATAGCGAAATTAAAAAAATGAATGAAAAAATGAAAAAAAAATGTATAAAAATGACTATTATCTTGACTAAAACAAGCTCCTCTGCTGGGATACCAGCTACATATCTACGGGAAAAATGTATGTTATACCAATGGAAAGACCCACCTGTAATTTTTTCCAGTAGGCTGGATGATTGAGGTTACGTGCAGTCATTATTTATGTTTTTTTCAACAAATAATGGTTTATTGAAGCTATTGGGCTCCTATTCAAAGCTTAATTTTAACAAGATTAATAAAATTAGGCCCCTAATCAAACTGGGTTTGATACACATTGCGTTCCTACAAATATATTTAAAAAAATTAGACCCTTATTAATTTTGAATGCTTTACTTTGCACTAGAAAATGTATAAGCTGTAATAAATGATTGGTTACTCCTGTTTCAATGTGGTCGTTCTCTGGAATCACTGTCTAGATATTCTCTGCACGTTTTATTCAATATTCGTTACTAAGAATATTATAGCGCTTTTTGAAATTTCAGTATGGTGAATTTGGAACAGTACAATACTTTAGCCAATAATTAATCGGCATTTTTTTTCATACTAAGGGTGAAATTAGTTGATTGACTCAGTTTATATCCAAATTTAAACCATTTTTTTTTTGTGGTTAAATAAATCATTTATAAAATAGCAGAATAAAATGATGAGTTAACTGATAAAATTAATGCATTTAAAAAAAAAATAATTACCTAATTTTTCTTTACTTTAAATTTTTTTAAATTTTTGAGTTACTAAAAACTAAAATAAAAACCATCCCTGATATACAGTATTTCCAAAAATTAATTGGAGTTTAAAATTATTGATGACTATTTCTACATTAGATATGAATATTTTCAACTCAATTAGTGAGAATTTTCCATCCCAATGGTTAAAAAATATCAAATTTAAAAGTTAAACATTTTTAAATTGAACATTTTCTTATTTTAAAAACGAAAGTTTTACTAAGTGAGGTGAAAATAACACTATTAAAAATGATCACTATGAATATTTTGTTTATTTCGTTTGAAACTCTCTAATCATTGATTTTGAAATAATTATTATTTTTAATTTTTAACTTGGATTTCCGTACATAAAAGAAAATTCAAGTTCGAAATTTCGAAAATACAGATAATTTATTGAGCTAAATTTATCAAAAAACTTGGCCAAAAGATAAAAATATAGAATTATATCTAATCACTTTAACAATTTTCTACCGATAAGAAGCATTGGTATTATTTCTTTTAATTATAGATCTGAAATATGGCAAGCGTTCTAAAAGAAAAATTAGATTAAATTTTTTTAAAAAAAACTTTAAATGTAATCAAATAAAATGGTGAAAATATTTTGACTGAATCTATTAATAAATCTTCATATTTGATAATTTCAAACTTAATAGACCAAATATTCATAGAGATCATTTTTAATTATAAAATATTCACTGTACTTTGTAAAATAGCCGTTTTCAAAACTGGAAAACTTTTGTTTTTCAAATAAGAAAATTCTAAATTCTCAATTGGAAAATGGAAAATGGAAAACTTTCAAATTTGAAACTGATTGGGATTAATAATGAAAAATACTAAAAAATTTAATATAAAATCATCATGTCTAATTCGGAAACTGCTAAATAATTTGTGGAAATGCCGTATTAGAATTCTTTTAACTTAAATTATTATTATATCTTTACAATAATTAAAAAAGTGAGAAAAAAATTAAAAATTTATAAAATAAGATTTTCAATCTTACGTAAAATCAAGCTTAAAAAAAATTATTCGAAATATCATTCATAAATGCATAAAAAATTAAATTAAAGTATTACTGGAGTTTCTTACTAAACTCTTTATTCAATATATAAACATTTTAAATCCATCAACCCTACATATTTAGGTACATAATAGTTCTAATAGTGCCTTGTAACATATTTTTAAAAAGACATAAATGGTTAAACTTTTATTTCTAACAGCTTGTATTTATTTCAGCTATTATGAACCCTTTAAAGTTGAATAGGGTGAATATTTTTTTTAGTTTTGTGATTATACGTAAATTTCTTTATTATAGATAATATTCTTTTGTTTAAAATATATATTTTTGTATTGAAATCACTAAAAGCAGTTAAAAACTTTTCTAAATTTTCATTTAATAGTTTAAATTTAATCTATAATTGATATAATTTTATTTAAAAAATATGAACGCAAAAAACCCACTAAGCCAAAAATTTCAGATCGTAATAATTCGAATCTCTAATAAACTTTTTATTGAAACCACATAAAAATTATATAGATTGGTGATTTTGAGTATGATTCTTTTTAAACTTTTAAAATCGTGGGAAAATATTAAAAAAAAAAATTTCTTTTTAAAACAATTTAATGGGATTTTTATCTAACTTTAAAAGCTAATTAAAAATACATTGAATTTAAATAAACAAAAGAAAAATCATAATAACATATATATCATCTTACACAATAGCTACACTTATTTTTATAATTTTAGACTATTTTAGGATAAAATTCATTAACATTTAACCATAATAATAATGAAAATAACCAAAAAAACATACAATTACAATGATTTTATGGAATTTTTAAATCAATATACTCATATTTATTTATTATTTAGTTTTAAAAATTCCAAATTTACCTATATAACAGTTATAATAATCTTTTTATATCTATTTTTTTGGTTTATAACCTTAACTCTAATTTATATTATTTATTAACATATATATATACTTTTGAAATTTTTTTCACTATTTTCCAAAAGTCATTTTTAGAAAATAAACTGGTTTATTTCCCCTGTCTCTTATTGAATCCATTTTCTATTTTTTATTTTATTTATTTCAGTTTTAAACAAATATATTGCGGTTAAAAAAAGTATAAATCATGTTTACTATTGATATTTTTTGGAAAAGTTAATTATTTTTAAAAACATCAAATGATTATAAATCAAAGAAATTAATTTAAATTTTTTAAACAACCCTCATAATTTTATTTAACAAATTATTAATGTTAAAATTATATTTTTTCATAAAAATTTAAAATATGCAAGCGGTTTAATTACAGAGTTTTTTTGATGGATTTCGGTAAAAAAATATTTTAAAATATATAAATCCTCTTCATGAGTAATTTTCTGAAAATTAGGATATATGGCTGCTATCAAATACAATTTACATAGATAAAATTTAATTATATTCCCTGATTTTAGCCAAATTAACATTTATTTTTAAATTTCTAATATTCAATTGAAAACTAGAAATATAATTATGAAAATTCCAACCTATCAAAAGAAATTTAAATATCTTTTTTATCCTTGACACTTGAATGCTTATCATTAATTTTCAACTACTGGTCTTATTTATACCATTTCTACATCTAATCAAAGAAAATCTGGTATTTTTACTTAAGATCTAGTAGAAAAAAATCTACCAAAAAAATGTACACTTTTTATGTAATCTTAGAAAAAAACTATAAAAATTACACAATCACTTTCCTGAAGAATATTTAGAAATATAAGAATTCTTGATTAAATTTTAGGGCTTTATCGATAAAATTAGTGAATAATAAGCGTTTTCTGTGAAGGATGGTCACAAAAAATATCGATTGAATCAATATTTTTCCACTTTTAATTTGAAAAAGTGAATATATTGTACCCATTCAACTATTTTCATTAAAAAATATTAGTAATTTCTCGAAATTATGAGTGTATAATAAGGCCTTTAACGAAATTTTCTAATTTAAATTGAAAAGAAACCCCCAATTTTTTATCAATAATAACTTAAAAGTGCTATATTTTGTTTAAAAATGTATAATTTAATTAAATAAATAATCGATTCATATTTAATCTGCATCTATCAAAATAATAGCATAAATATTTCATCTTTGATGAATGTTCACGAAAATTAATTTTTATTGTAACGCATTAAGAACAGCCAAAACAAGATGGGCTCCACTATAATCACTTGAGAATATACATAAAATATGATTACCCTTTGATATTTTCTAATTTATAAAAAATTATTTGGGAATCATAATAAATAAAAGCTAATTATATTATCAGCTATCGTTTTTTTATTAATTTTTTTAAAAAAAAAACTGAAATTATATGAGTAATTATATCAAACACCCACCCTTAATGATAAGCCCCTCGATTATTTTTAAAACTCAAAAAAATGATTTTATATGTCTCGATTTTTCGTTAAAGATATTTTTTTCGAAATAAAAGCTGTTTATTTTAGTATTATATTTCCTATTTAATAATTTATTGACCATCTCTTAATTTATTTTTAATAAGAATCATTTCTATTATTTGGATAATGTGCTAATAAATGTTTAATTTACTTGAAATAAATAAATTAAGCAATTTTAATTAGGCACCCTACATAAAATAATTAATCTCCTTTTCTCTTATTAATATAAGATTTCGATTAATTATTTTTTTATTAATAATAGTTTTTAATAAAATTTTATTTATAAATTTCAAATTAACCAATAAATTTAGAATAGTTTTATATGATAGGGAATCGATACATGATAATATTCTATAATTTTTAGTCTTATGGTTGTATATTTTTAAAACTTGTACCTTTTAGAGATTATTATAAAAAAAAGTTCCAAGATTAAGTACAAATATTCCAATTTCGATTAACATAAATAATTGGGTTTATTCAGAAGTCATTTTATAGAAAATTAGTAATGTTTAATAAACCCATAGTGCATCATTGGGTCCAGAAAAGTTTATATATTTTTTTATTTGATATTATTTGATTAAATTTTATATGGTTTATATTTTTTAGAGAAGGTCGCTGATTATTTCAGACCAGTTTAAATTAAAATTGAATATATCAAATAATATCAATTTCGACTTTTAAAAAAATTTTATTGGTACCTATCCTAAATCACATATTCAAATAAACCAAAATTTACATTTATTTAAACGAAAATTCATTAGAAATTTTCTCTATTTTTAATCGAGTGCAATTTTAAATATGCCAATTCATCGATTAGAATTCCTTAAAACGCCTTTATAGAAAATCTTTTGTTTAGGATAAGAAATATCGGTCTTAAATTTATTTTCAGAATATTTTTAGAAAAAATCTTTACTTGATATCAAATATCAAGAAATAATTATATTTTAAAATGGAGTACTAACAAAGTGCACCAAAATGTTCTCTAAACTCATGTGTATAAATATTTACGCAGATTGAATGATAAATTGGTGCAAATTATCACATATTTTGAATCCATTTTAATTAATGAAAACGGTAGATAGCTTAGATAAATTAACAAAAAAAAAAAACAGGTTAGCCAATTCTACTAAATATTATTATTTATAAATTTTAAATACCACCATAATCCTTATATTTCTTTTAATTAAAATCACAAAACATATATAAATTTTCTTATTCCAGAAATATTAATGAAAATAATTATACCCGAATATGATATTTATATCTTTAAACTCCGCTTTATTCTTAGGGAAATCTGTATTTTTTAAATAAATAAACAAAATTTATTATTTTAATACGTAAGCCATATTAAACCCTTTTTTTTACTTGAAAAAAATTACTTTAAAATTGAGTGAAAATCTATAATTTGTTTTTCTTTAATAAATAAAGAAAATTTATCCAAATTCCTGATTTTCGATTGATTTTGAAATCAAACCGCAATAAAAAAAATTAATCTGTGTTTTTAAAGAGATGGTATTTTTCCTGATTTTTCTCAGTCGATCTGTGCTCCTCTGGTTTTTTATTGAGAATTACAGAAATAATATCTTCATATTGTTGTTTTTAATAGGAAATGGTAATAATTACACAATTTTTTAGTTTTAAGAACCCATTTCACGTAAAATATAAATACATCCATTATTTATTTCTATTTTAAAGAAAACCTACGATCTATAATTAAGAGTCGCCTTCATAGAAACGAAGTCAGTAAAAAAGCAACCTAAGAGCTAGTGGATATGTTCAATTTATACCCTTCTGGATGGTGCATTTCAATTGGGTTTTAAACGTAGCATTAAAGTAAATCTATAACATGGAAAAAGATAAGCTGATAGCGGGCCTCTTTTTAGCCTTCTGCATGTAATTTTTCCGAACTAAAGGTTTATTTAATTTTTCATTATTACTACTTGCGCTTATTGGAATATAAATAAAATATATGATATCTTACTTCTTCCATTAGCTATACTATATTTTAGAGTTTTGTTAAACATTCTTGTGCTGCTATTTTTGGACGATCTAAATATTTTGTAATCCTCATGTAAGTTTCATTTTTTTTCAAAGTAAGTTTTTTTGATTTTCAATAAGATATTTTTTATTTTAAAAATTTCTCTATTATGGATGAAATAGCGATTTCACAATATCGATTACACTATTTGATTCGATTAGCCAAATTAATTTTAAGTCTTCATACTTGTAATTTTTGAATTGATTCTTATTTTCTGAAAATATTTTGCCCATAATTTTGGCAACATGACTATAAAAATGACTTAATTTTAATGTATCAGTAGATTTTTTTTTGCGGAATCGATATTTTTTGAGCTGATTAAGCCATCATAATCTAGCCCCTGGGATAAATACATGCATTATGGCTTCTTTTTAAACTTTATCAAGTGCCCAAAGATGTCAGTTTTCTTTTTATTTCTTTAATAATATCAAAGTTATCGATACGAAAATTTGTAAATAACTTTTGGTAAATATAACTATAACTAATCTTCCTCCCTTGATCAAATTAAAATTATTGTTGAGGTGTATATTATCGAAATGCTCTAAATTTTTATGCTGATTTTTATGTGTTTTCAATAAACTCAAAGATTCAATAACGGAGAAAAAGTTGCGACATATGCATATGTAGAATTATCTGTATATTTGATTTTATATCAATATTCTTCGAATAAATCAAAATTAACTACTATTTTTTTGTTATTTTGGTTGATATTACTTATCTTTAAGTATATTTTGCCGATATTTGCATCAATCCCTGACTTCTTCAAATATCTTTTGATGCTAATACATCTTATAAATCCCCAAAAAGATCTAAAATTATCGCATTAAGGTTGATTTTTTAAATTATAATGCATCTCTCTAAACACTTCATGGATTTATAAAACTTTCGTTTCGTCATAATATGAATAAACTCTAATATTACCATCACAAGAGTACTCTACTTATTTATTTCAATAGTATTAAGGTTATTTGTAACTATGGAATTCCTTAGAAGTACATATATTCTGGAAATCTTTTTTATCTTCGCGATAAACATTTTTTTACTTGTTCAAAATATTTTCTTGATTTATTCATTCTAATTTGAAAAAGATTCGAGATTATTTCGATAAAATTTAATCAGAAGTATTTAATAGATGATTTTTTTTAATGTATAAATTTAAAGACGCCAAATACAGCATTGCATTTCTAAAATAGGGGTTTGAACGAATTTTTACAAAAGCTAATTTTTTCCTGAATTCATCTTTTCGAAAAAATTGTAATTTTTGACTAGTTTATTTATTTTAATCTTAATTGGTCTACAATGAAGCTTTTTTAAAAAAAGTATCTAAATGTAAACATATTAAAATTTTGTTAGGTCAAAATTTGTAAATTTATATTTGGATACCACTAATATGCGTATTTTTATTGATGTTAATTTAGTTGGTAGAAGAGTTATTTTTTTAGTCGATTTCAATTTGAATGGTTCGATTTTTTTTTTTTCGAAAAAAAAATTCTACCAATAGAAAATAGGTAGTTTTTTCAAAAAATTTGTGAATATTTGCTATTAATTTTTATCATTGGAAAATTTATTCATTTATTTCAAACAACTAATTATATTTTTTTAATGCTCTGAGTAAGAATATTATCATATGCTGATAAAATCATTCTTTCTATAGAGAAATTATGGCGATGAAGAATTTCCAATGAATTAATTTCCTGAAAAAAAACACATATTTTTGAGGTATTTTGAATTTATTGGGCTAAAATAAATATTTTTAATTACAAAAATAATCAAAATTTCAAAATAGTGTCAAAACTAGTAAAATAAATTAACGTGGTTTCGAAATTAGCGAATAAAGGCTTTTTTATGAGAAATATAAATAAAACAGCCCATAAGACAAAAATCGATGATTCAATGTTATTTTTATTATCCATTATTCCAAACCATATTTTAGAAATAAATTCTCACTTCTTCCCTATTTCGATCCAAAAAAAAAAAACTTGCCTCGTTCTGAGATTAAAGTTTTGAGGCACTATATTTGAAGTCAATCTGACTGTTTTGAAAAAAAATTCATTTAACTATGAAAAGGTAGCAAATTTGTTCAAAAAAATATTCTTAACTACTCATGCATATAAAAGCATGGTGTTTTTTTTATGGT
>LSSL01001703.1:0-13742 GCA_001953115.1 Smittium mucronatum
CTTCTCTTCTCTTCTCTTCTCTTCTCTTCTCTTCTCTTCTCTTCTCTTCTCTTCTCTTCTCTTCTCTTCTCTTCTCTTCTCTTCTCTTCTCTTCTCTTCTCTTCTCTTCTCATCTTTATTCTATTATTTTAAATAAATGCAACTTAAATACAACTTAAATACATCTGAACTACTGGTGGCTAGCTCCAATTACAAATATGCTATAAAAACTAGATCTCCTTAAGGAAGGTATCCACTTAGTAAGCTGATGTCTTAGAAACTAGTTTACGGTTTAGCTTATTTTAAGAAATCATAAAAAAAATCAGTTTTTAATTTTAAGAAATATTTTCATTCTATTAGATGGATTTTTATCTAAATTTCTATATTTTTGAACTAGATTATACGGAATTTTCATAATTTTAGCAGTTATATTGAGCCATCACTAACACTTTCCAAAACACAGATTACATCATGATATTGATGTTTTATGGATTTATAATCACCTCTGTATTATTTTTTTTAATTCAAAATAATTATGCTTAAACTTTTTTCATTGATAAAATGTCTACTAATAAATCCAAAATATTGATTTTAAACCTTTTAACTTTGTCACCAATACCACATTTTTTTATTAAAGCATTTAAAGTCACAAATAAATGACAATTCTTTAGAAGAAATTTCTCTAAATAATCATAGGACTTATCTTATTTATATTCAAATTTTATCTCAGAATATTTTTTCATTTAATTACTAAAATAAAAATGTTCAAATGGTCAAAAAAAAATACTATACAGGGATTAATATTTATCTCTTTTGTTTGAACCAGATATTTATAATTATATCTATATAAAATACGAAATAAAAAATACATCATTCCACAATTTTTTAACTAATATTAAATTAATTTTAATAACAAACTAAAAACAAATAAAATTTTTCTGATATAATGTATCTTTAAAATAATCTAACCCAGCTTATTATATTATAAATGCATGATGTAAATATAAATTTAGATTTTAGAGTATATATATTTAAAAACTTGTACTTTCAACTTATGAGAAAAAATATCTTTGAATAAAAATTATAAGATTAATTACATTAATATAAATTACATTTATATTTTATTAAATTTCATAATATCGAAAAAATAATATTTAATATAGTTTTAGGTTAAATATTTTATTAATAGTTGCACTTAGTAAAAGAAAAAAAATGAAATTAACAAAGATCGATCTACAGTAAGTTTAATTAAATATTTATTTATAATTTATTAAAATCCGATGTACCTTTTCATTCGTATAATATATATATTTGTATATCTATAAATTTTCAAAATCGGAATTGAGGAAATTATATAAATTAAAATATACCTTATAATAATTTAAGATATTCTCACCTAAATTCTATCTTTTTAGATTTTTTAAAAATATGATGTAAATTTTATTTATTTAAATATATAAATAAAAGATGTTTATTTTTTATTAAAAATATATAAATAAATGTAAAAATTAATAAAATTAATATCGAGTTAAAATTTAAGCTCAAACGAATTTTATTTATACTTTTTTTATATTTCTTTATCTGCATTTTTTTAAAAAATTCTAAATAATCTTCTACTAAATCAATTTGATTTGCATCCTTGAGAAATGGTTAAAGAATTTGCATTTCCAGTTTTTGAAAAATAGAATATATGAGAAAATAATATCTAAGTAGAATTATGTACGTTTTCTCGTTTATATCAGCGATATTTTAGATAATATTATATTATTTGGGTACAATTTTCGTAATCAAAGTCTTTTTTTAGCTTTCAGATCGATATTTATATTAATCCGATTCTATTATGCCGAAAATAAGATGGTTTTATTTCCAGATGATTCGAAAACCAAAAAATTTATACATCATTTTGCTTCAAGATTCAAATTATTCAGATACCTGGGCTTTAAAGAATTTGGGATATTATTTATGAAAATTCCATTAAAAATCTCTATAGATGATCCGAGTAAAGTCACTACGCCTTATTTATCCCAATAGATATATCTGTTTTTGTAAGAAAAACTAGATCTTTCAAAGTGGTTATTAATTCTTGCGGATAATTTTATGTATCATTTATATTGATTTTTGTTATCTAAAAGCAATTTTTATTCAAAAAATTCATTTTTTGACTCGTTTCCAGAAATTTTCTCTATTTTATTACAAGAAAAATTCCTCGAGAGCTCTAAAATATTTTCTTTAAATAATTAAAACTAAAAAACGTGAAAATCTAGATTTTTTTTGAATTATTCTTATAGAGTGGGTCCAAAAGTTTGTTATACTTATAGATCCTTAACATTTTTTTAAATTTGGGGTAATTTAAAGAGCTGAGTCGGATAAAAAGCTGAATATATTGATTTTATATCTATGTTATGATTCTCATATATATTTACTGTAAATCCACAGAATTTCTGATCATTTATCTTCTTGTATAATATCTATTACCGATAGAGTAAAGTGTTTTAAAGATTTTGGTATTAAAATAAATATAAAGGTATTATACATCAAATAATTTTTTTATGTCACTGAAGCTTTTAAATAAACAGGATCAGGCTCCATGTCAAAAATTAATCGATTTATCATTATTATTCTATTTTGGTTATTTTTAAAAAACTATTGCAAGTACTCAATGGTATATTTAATGTGAGATTCTTTTATATATATATATATATATATAGAGATTTATAATCTTTTACAAATAAAATATATATCTCTATCTAATATATATAAAAAAGATTTATTAGGATCTTTATCTTTTATAATTTTAGATTATGGTTCTTATTTTATCAGTCTCTACATAGTATTTAATTTTCAAATGCAAAATATGCTTTATAATCTTCTGGTATATAGATACACTCGAATTCCACTATTTATTTGAAATTATTAGAATTTTTTTTTAATAGCAGTAGTAAAATAAATAATTTTTTTTGTTTATTTCAAAGTTTAATCCAATAATTACTACATACATACATCAGTTTAACTTTTTGGGAGACTTTTTTAGAGCATAAAAGTGTTGGAAAAAAATTGGTAAATAAATGTAAGTTAAAAGGTTATTTAGGATGGGATAAAATAATTGGAGCTATATTTACTCAAATTTTATAAATAAATTTATGTTTTAATGTAAATACACCTTTAAAAATAAAGTATCGACAAAAAAAACTAATTTTTAAATTAAACAGATTATATTTATGGATATAATTTGAGATTAAAAAAAATAATGGATTTTGGATATTAAAATTAATTTTTGATGATGTAGGATGATTTTTTTAAAAATATAAAGCGCCGTTGAAAAGATATTAGGAGTGATCAAAATAATATTTTGAATTTATTGGTTGATATTTTAGCGATAATATCAATTTAAACAACACGCTCTCATAATTATTATTGTTTGGTTATATGGCGAATTAGTTTATTATTTTTGAATTTTCTTGATAAAAATTCTTGAATTTGATTAATGTTTCTAGATGGGAGTGGGATGAAATTTATAAATTATTTTTTCCTTTTATTGTATTATTATTTTAGTTTTTTCTAGTATTTAAATATTATAAATAAATTCACCTAAAAAAAAATGATGAATCTATCTTTTATCTGTTTCAAAACATGTTTTTATAGTGCTTAGTTTTTTTCATGATGCTTATTGCAATGTCATCTATATTGTTATGAAATGCAAATATTCTAAATCACAGTTTGTTGGATAAATTTAAGATTCCACGATTTTTTAGATTCAGAATTGATTCCAGTAAAATAATTTAATATTTTCCCGAGTTATGAACTGGGGGGTTTTTTTCCTGATGGTTTTATTTTATTTTTTTCACCGCTCACTATGTTTTTATTTGGCTTTTGGAAACTGGATATCTGTTGTATTCAGCATGTTTAACATAAATTATTCTTTCATTTTGATTACTTGCTAAATACTTTAACAGCATCAGAGATTAAACTGTAGTTTAATAAATTCAATTGCTAATTATTTGCAAAGCTCTTTTAAGCGAAAAAAAAACATTTTTTTAAGGCTTAAATACGGTTGGAATTTTTTCAGGGTAGAAGTTGGACAAATAACTATATTTTTAAGAGGCAGCGAGTAAATCAAACACGAAACATCTGAATTAAAATTTCTCAGCCAAATATTCCCTCAAAATTTGGCAAAATTGCGTGGTTTATTTTTCAATTTAAAGTTTTTTGATTTGGTTGGAAGATATACCAATCTTCGATATCATCTGGACGAATAGGATTCGATGATTTATTCCAAATTTTTTATTAGCAATCCAAATAGCAAAAATTGAGGCATATCACTCCCTCCCCTTTTTTTTTCCGCAGAAACTCATATACAAGCTCAGTTAAGAATATCAAATGGAAAAAAATCCATCAGTATCGATTCGAAATTTGACTCTAAAAAGTTTGAGTAAATGTTTATGTGTTATAATTTTTAAGCTTTCAAGTTCAATTTATATTTCTTTCTGAGCTAAACTTCTGGAATATAAAAAAAAATTCAGATATAGAGTTTAATTTATATACAGCTAAAAAATTGAGAAAAGTTGAACGGATTGATAAAATAAATAAGGATGAAAGCTTTCGCTTTATACATATAGTAATAAATGGTTAATTTATACTCTTTCAACAAGATCGCATTTTTTTTTTTTTGCTCAAGCATTTCAGAATATTTTAATCGGATGAACTATTAGCAGCAGGTGTATTCCAGTTTAACATTTTTGTAAGATATAATCAACAAAGTATTAAATATTCTAAAATAAACACAACATAAATTTAGAAACTTTATATGGTTTTAGCGTTCACTGAAATAGGAAAAAAGAATTTATAATTCTATTGTAAAGTATTTGAAAATAAATAGTAGTTGATAAAAGACACCGATACGGAACTTGAATGTTAAAATGGATTATTCTAGTAAACAAAGTGACAAAATAATGGTTTAACATACTTAATATAACTAAAAGTCCCTTAAGATTGATCTTGTACGTTCTTTCTTCTTCTTTATTGGGAATTCTTAATTTTTGAGACTCTATAATTAGATAATAATACAATTACGCGATTTTATTCTAATTGCATCGCAATATCAATAGTTTCTTAGGAAATATAGATGATTTTAATCCTGTTTTTTTTTTTTGCCTTTGAATATTTTATCTTTAGTACGTTTTTGCTAGGGTTTGCCAAACTTGATATAAATCCCATGAGTTAATAGCAAAAAAATTAACAAATGAAATGCAAGGTTAAAAAGAGAAAAGAGAAACAGGGATGTTAGTTATAAACAATAGAGCGAAACATATTGCAGGAAACAAAAGAGTTAAAAGGTGGGAATACTTGTTTTCAGGATTCCCATATTCCTTGAAATATCTGTATGAAACAGACATGCATCAATGTAATTACCTGGATCCTTTTAAAACAGCTTATGTGAAGGGAACCCAAATAAATAAATAAAAGGGTTGAAAATAATATGGCACGTAAATCAGTAGAGTGAGAAAAGATGTGGGTAGTAGGAACAGGGGTAGGAGTATGGGAATTTGGTGACAGGTGCGAGTGGGGATAGGGTTTCGGTAATGTGAAAAAAAATAATGCCGGGTAATATTGTAGGGGAAACTGGGGTGGGGTGTGGGGGGATGGGGCGTGATTTATCGAAGATAAATGGACAGAGTGATCTGGCCGCTCTTATTTGCTGCTACTTTTTGAACCCATCGTGCAGCCATCAATACTACCCAATAGAATAGAAATAGGTCGGTAGCAGTAGAAAAGTACAAGTATTGGGTATTCATTGTGGCACAATTATGTCGGCCAGGTAGTGGAAGAGTTTAGGTAACGGGAACGAGAAATTTGAATGGTCATTAAAAGCAAGTGTTTGGTTGGGCGGCATTCCCGGTAAGATTACTAATTTTACCCAACTGTAAACTACTAATAGATTCTTCGAATTTATATTCAAGCTCTTTTACCCTCCCGCGAGAAAATAAGTACAAGATGCATGGTTTGATTCCATTCGCTGTATTTAGCCATTTTAGTAAACCACATGAATTTTTAGCTAATAAAAAAAGAATGGCGTAATAAGCACGACTGATTTTATAATACTTTTGCCAAGTATTAAAAGGAAGGGAAGCAGGCGAATATTTCTGAAACTGCGAAGCCAAGGGGTCATGTCCGGTGAAATGGGGGCGAAAAGGAGGAGGATATGGGTAAAGAGATGCAAAAACCTATTAGGATCAATGCAGAGGAATATGGGAGGATGTTTACTGGCTAGTAGCATAATGTTCACCAAAGTATCAAGAACTAATCTCAGGAACTATCAGGGAGTGAGGATTGAGTACTGGGGTGTTTTCAGGGAGAGAGACCAAGCATCAAGTACCTGGCTTCAGGGTGAAGATATAGGGAAAGGGAATGGGAGTGGGTATGGGGACAAATATCGATTGTTTTTTAGGGATAAAGTATCAACTACTAGCTATTCATTTTTTATCACAAGGATATTACAGGAACTATTGATTGTCCTAAAAAAGAATAATTCGCCAATTACTATGCCAGACTTAGTCAGAATTAGATAATACAGTAACTGAGAAGGGCCATCTAAAGATCACTAAAAAAAAAAGAGAAGGGGATTTCTGTCAAGTGGAACTCTTTTTCAGCAAATCACTAAACTCAAAAAGTGGGAGGGACAAGTTGTGGAGGCTAAGGTGAATTAACGCTTTTCCCTTTTCAGTAATTTTTTTTTATTGAACACTTTATTTAATTCCGCCATAGTATATTCCAGATAAGATAATAAAGTTTCTGGGTTGCAGATATTAAACTATAAAAAGATTTCAAATTTACCTTTAATAAACTAAAAAAAAATCACGTTATTTCCGTATTGATAATGTTAAAACACGTTAAAGTCAATGCCTTAAAGAAACACACTGCCAGTGTCATATTCTTGCACGGACTTGGTGATTCCGGGCACGGATGGGCTTCTGTTGCTGAGCAGCTCGGCCCCCTTCTGCCCCATATCCGCTTCATTTTCCCTCATGCTCCCGAGATTCCCGTCACCCTTAATTTCGGTATGGCTATGCCTGCCTGGTACGATATCTTCAGTTTGTCCGATTTCGAAAAGCAGGACGAAAAGGGTCTTTTCCAGTCCGCCGATAAGAGTAAGTCCTCTTCAATCCCCCTCTTCTTCTCCATCAAAATTCTTTCCTTACTTTTCCCCCCCCCCCCCCCAAAATCCAATTCCTTTTAAAAGAAGGCACTTCAAAAATTTGAACTTTTCGTTATAGTATTCGAACTAGTAGAAAGTGAGATGAATCAAGGCATTCCATCAGACCGCATAGTTATTGGCGGGTTTTCTCAAGGTGCTGCTATTTCTTACTTGGCTGGACTCACTTGCAAGCACAAACTCGGTGGAATTGCTGCCCTTAGCGGGTACCTCCCCCTGCACACCAAACTCTTGAGTATGGGTGACTCCGTCCTCAGCCCAAACAAACACGTCCGCATATTCGCCGCTCATGGCACTGCTGATCCCGTCGTCAGGTACGAATTGGGTGAGTTGTCTGTCAAGGAACTGCAACGTTTCGGCTATTCCGTTCAGTTTTGCTCTTACCCCGGCATGGAACACTCTAGTTCTGCTCAGGAGATTAAGGACTTTTCCAACTACTTGTCTGCTGTCTTACCTCAAATCTAAGTCCTCTCTTTTCCTTTTTGAATTCTTGGCTTGATGTCAAAAATTCCTCCTCTTCCTTCCATTTTAAAAGCGCTATTTTGCGTTTTTTTTTCTATCTAATTCAGTCACATACGGTAAAAAAAAATATTGGATGGAATGGGTCAACATTTATTTATAGCTAGAAAATTATTATGATTGATTCATAAATTTCTTTTCAGTTTTCCCATTTGGAATAAAATATATATATAGCTTTAATGTTACGATAAAAGTCCCACTTGTTTAGTTTTAACAACTAAATTTTTAAAGATTCTATGACTTTTTAAGAGCCTCAAAACGCTTCATCAGATTATCAATCGATTTCTGCTCATCGTCTCTATAATCCGAAACGGGTGGTTTAAGCATTTTAGACAGTGTGTCCGTTTCAGGAGCTGTAGGCGAAGGGCTGGTTGGCTGGATGTTCAATTTAGGTGTTGCAAGCTGTGAAACGCTAGGCAAATCACTAGTCAAATCTATCAATGATCCTGTCTCGTTATTAACCTGATAGTACATTTTTTTTAAAATTAATTTGAAAAAACTTTAATTTTTAAATGATTTAATATAAACTCTACCTTTGAACCATCTCCACCTTCATCATCACTAGTATTCCCGTCATTCAAGAATAGTTCTGAAACCGCCGGGTTGCTAACACCAAAAGTCTGGGCAATTCCCTTCAGGTATTCTTTTATTAATATGGGATCTATCCTCGGAATCTCGAGCTTTGAAATAAGCTAGAATAAAACAAATATTTAAATAAAATTGAAGCCAATAAATATAGAGATAAAGGAGGATGTTGGGTTTAAAAGGACTAACCTTTGGGGATACTAAAAGGTTAGAATTGTTCATTGATCCTAAAATAAATTCTTTTCCATAAATCCCAGCAAATATATCCTTAATCTAAAGTAGTAAGTAGAAAACAATAAGCTTTCAGGTGATTTACAGGAGAAATAAAAAAAAGAAACAGTAATTGACGGAAGATTTTTTTTTAGAGTTAGAGGATTGTAGAAAGTGAATGATTTTGAATTTATATGAGACAAAAGAAAGAATGAGGTGTTTTTTTCTTGTTCTTTTTAACTTACAGTAACAAGTTCCTTAATTCCGACCTTGTATGAGGCATATACTAAAGTAGCAACCGTTTCGAGGGAAGATTGATCATTAGGTTTGTTATGTTCAAAAGAGTCTTGAATATTCTGGAGTTTTTCGCAGTACATCTGAACCACTTCTAGACCCTCTACAAAGAAATCCTGTATAATAATCTTTTCAACCTATACAACAGGATTTTTTTTTAAAAAAAAAGATAAAAGAAAAACTTTATTCTATGAACGAGTTTTTTTTATAACAAAATGAGCAGAGAGTAAATGGCGGTTCCAACTCTCAGAGATTTTGGGGGTTAAAATCGCTTTCTTTCTTATATATTATATTTCAAAAGTATCTGGAGAAACAAGAACTGAGACAAAAAATACCTTGATTTCGGCGCTACTGATCTTTTGGGCCTCGAGAACAGAAGCCAAATCTCTGCATTCCTGGGAGTTCTGGGCCTTCTTCTTGGACTGGACCAGCTCCAGTCTCTTGATAGCCAATCTTAGTTCCAGCTTTAATTTTTTTGTAGATTTCTGCATACTTTAGCTCAATTTCTTTGTATGATTCTTTACTAAAAGTACAATAGTCTTAAGTTCACAACACACATTCACACACACACATAAAAATCATAAACTAATACGTATAATTGAATTAATGTTTCTGCCTAATGCTACTTGTCTCTTTTTTAGGTTTTTAGAGTGCGGCCTTTCTAGCGCTAATAAATGGCCAAGCTCGTGTGAATAGAATCCAATCAATCTGTTACTTTTTTTTTGGGGGTTTGCCTAAAATGGAACTCGTTGCAAATTTACGTTCTTTTGTCTAAAATCGTCACTTCTAGCCCTACTCTTTACCAATTGTTTTTAATCTCACATCAATATATTCAACCAATTAATGCTTTTAGTTTTGTTCCTGATTGACATTCATACCAATAAAAACGTTTAGATCTGCTTAAAACGCACTTAGTTTAGAATACGGAAAGTCATCTGAATTCTTTGTTGATTCATTGGGCAGCCAATAAATGTACGGACTCTAAGCTATGTTCTTTTGACATAAAATAGCTGCTATTTTATTCTCTAAATCTAATCCAACCGCAAATTCCATACTTTATTGTTGTCAGGATCGTTAGCCACCGAATAAGAATCGATTGGGTCTTTAAAATCAGCTTTTCAAAATAAAACCAAGTGTATTACTATTTGCCAAAATTTGGCCAATAATTTTCTAGTAAATCTGAATTAGTCGAATTAATTCCTTTGTAACTTAATTTCCCAATAAATGCATTTTTTCAAACAGTATCAAGATTCGATTGGTTTTACCTAAATTTGCTGGAATGAGAGGCAACAGCTGAATATATCTGGACCTCTGCTAGTGGCTACGGACATGCTGGTCTTGAGCCTATAGAAAATTTGCTTCGTGCTGAAATCACCATTAACTTGAATCTATTGGGTATATCGCTAGAAAGGGCAGGTTCTGGGAGCAACAAAAGAGATAGAATACTAAAAATCTCAAACTCAAGATAGACTTAGTCTGTTTACCCTCATAAGCTTCTGCGCTCTAATCCCCACAACCCTTATTTTGTTTTATTTGGGCCTCTTTCAACGCTTTTATTTCCAACTATTCCCGATCCCCATCACTCTTCTTTTATAGTTTTCGGTATTAAATCTAGATTCTCGAGATGAGTTGGAAAAAAGACGAGGATGGAGGTAATTCTATCTTCTTTTTGTTATTCACCGCCTCTCTTTTAACTTCTTCTTTTAATAATATTTTATTAACCATATTAAACCCTTTTTTTGCTAGATGAGCTTGGCGCTTTGATGTCGATCGATAAATCCGCTGTCTTGCAAGAAGCCAGGATTTTCAATGAATCCCCAATAAGACCCCGTCAATGTAGACTCCTTCTCGCAAAACTAATGTACCTCTTGCAGAGGGGTGATACCCTTACTACTACCGAAGCTACCGAACTTTTTTTCAGCATCACTAAACTTTTCCAAAACAAAGATGTACTCTCTCCATTTAATATCTTTCACAAGCTTTATCAATATACGTTTTTTTATTATATAGATGTCTCTTAGACAAATGGTATACTATGCAATCAAGGAACTTTCTGAAATATCCCAAGATGTCATCATGGTCACAAGCAGTCTCATGAAAGATATGCAACCAAAGTCTGACGATATGTACAGAGCTAAAGCCATCCGTGCTTTGTGCAAAATCACCGATGTATTCCTTCTTTCTTACCCCTCAGCCTCCCTATTTCACTATATCCCTTTATACTTCAATACTAACTTCTCTTATAAATTTAGGTTTCCATGCTTCCTGGTATTGAAAGATTTATTAAAGCTGCCATCGTCGATAAAAACCAAGCCATATCATCCTCTGCTCTCGTTTCCTCCTACCATTTATATGGTCGTGCTCGCGACATTATTCGCAGATGGAGTAGCGAAGTTCAAGAAGTTCTAAGCGGCAAAAATTCCTCTTCTGGCATGTTCTCTTTTGGTTCCTCCAACTCTTCTCCCTCTTCTAATGGAATTGAACAGTACCATGCTTTGGGCATGCTCTACATTCTGAAACAAAACGACAGAATGGCTGTTGCTAAAATCGTCCAGAATTTCGGCAGTAGTTCTCGCGGTGGCTGGGAAATTAAAAATCCTTTGGCTCACATATTGCTTATCAGATATGCAATGAAAGTTATGAGCAATGATCCCTCCTTATTCAATACCCTTTGCTCAATGCTCGAAGAATGGGTCAGATACAGATCGGAAATGGTTTCTCTTGAAGCCGCAAGAGCCATCTGTTCTTTTGACTCCGCTCCTCAGAAACTTGTTTCTTCTGCTGTCAGTGCTCTCCAGTCTTTTTTGACTTCTCCCAAGGCAGCTGTTCGTTTTGGTGCCATTAGAACCCTCGATTCTTTAGCCCTTAAAAATCCCAAAGCCGTTCAACCAACCAATATGGACATGGAAACTCTTGTCAGTGATCCTTGCAGACCAATTGCCACTCTGGCCATCACTGCTCTCCTCAAAACCGGTAATGAATCTTCTGTTGACCGTCTCATGAAAGTCATGCAAGGTTTCTTGACTGAAATTACCGACGAATTCAGAACCATCGTTGCTGATGCCGTCCGCAACTTGTGCGTTAAATTTCCCCAAAAGCACTCTATTTTCTTGACCTTTTTGTCCGGCGCATTAAGAGATGAAGGTGGCTTCCAATTTAAAAAATCAATTGTTGAAGCTATCATCGGTCTCGCCAAGACCGTCCCTGAATGTCGCGAAACTGCCCTCGGTCATTTATGCGAATTTATCGAAGATTGCGAATTCAGTAGATTGTCTGTTCACATTTTGCATTTCTTGGGCGTTGAAGGCCCCACTACCACCATGCCTTCCATTTATATTAGACACATCTATAACCGTGTTGTTTTGGAAAACCCCCAAGTTAGAGCTGCTGCTGTATTGGCTCTTGCTAAATTCGGTTCAGCTCCCCAGTCTGATGGAAAGCTGCGCTCTTCTATCCAGGTATTGCTTAAGCGTTGTTTAGATGATCGCGATGATGAGGTTCGTGATCGAGCTGTTTGGGCTTTACGATTCATACCCGATGAACCAAAACGCGCCAGGTACATGAGAGATGATTCTACTTATTCGATGCAAGCTTTGGAATCTCGTTTGGTAGATTATCTTGCTGATTCCACTAACAATTTTAAAACCCCCGTATCTATATCATCGGTGCCAAAGGTTAGCAGAGAGCAAGAGATCAAACAAAAATCACAAAAGAGCGAATCTACTGGCACTCCTCTTTTATCCAGTAATAGCAACAGTACCTCTCTCAACACTGGAATATCAGATATATCTTCTCCTTCCACTTTCAACCAATCATTCAATAACAGTACCAACGAGGAAGTCTTGTCAGAATTAAGAGCGATAGAGGAATTTGAATCCTTTGGTGAGCCATTAGTATCCTCAACCCATTCAGTGGGGCTTACTGAACCAGAAACCGAATATACTGTATCTTTGTACAAACACATATATTCAAAGCATATTGTCTTCCAGTTCAGATGTACTAACACTTTAAATGAAAACAAATTGGAACAGATTTACGTCGATATGACATGCAACGATGAGTTAGTTGAGGATAGTCTAGTGCCGATTTCTGTAGTACCGATTGATGAACTTTTGTACAATGAGCCAAAATCCTCGTTTGTTGCATTTGAAAGAGTAAATAGCGTTGATGACGATCCCAACGTTGAATTCAATGTAGTTGTTGGCGATTTCGATTGCGAATTGAAATTCAAAGTGTTTGAATGCGATCCTGCTACAGGAGAAAAACTAGATCCTGAGGATACTGGATTTGAGGAGGAATACTCCTTAGAATCTTTTGATTTGGTCGAATCCGACTATATTTTGGCTTCGTACATTCCTAACTGGAAGTCTGTTTGGGAAACTTTGGGGGGTTCTGAAGAAAAAGAAGCAAATGAATCTAACGAGGCATTCAGATTTCCATCATACAGTGACTTGCAAAGTTTACTAGATAATGTAGCTCAGATACTAGGCATGTATCCCGCAAGCGAAACCGACTTGGTCACCAAAAATAAAGTTGCACACCAGGCCGTATTTATGGGAATGTTCATGGGCAAAATTCAAATAATAGTTAGGGCCAGAATGACTTTTGCTGAAGGAAGCGGAGCCACCCTTGATTTATGCATTAGAAGTGAAGATTCTGCTGTCCGCGAACTAGTCATGTCTTTGATTGCATAACCAACATCACCCCCTTTCATTATCTTTTAACCATATCATTCTTACAAATTTGGATATCTCTTTTAAATAAATTCAAACAATATTGTTTCTATTCACATATCCCATCAGTACTTTATTTTGCCATAGATTTTTATCAATCAACTGTCTGTAGATTTACCTTGAACCAATGCCCTCGAGGTATGGAGCTGCTAGAGCGGCAGAGGGTAGTTGGGTGAATTTTTTTTGAAAAATTTCACTTTTTTTAATTTTTT
>LSSL01001704.1:0-12158 GCA_001953115.1 Smittium mucronatum
TATAAATTTGTGATGTGTAAATAAAACCTTCTTTATTAATGAAATTTATTCAATATTATGAATTAATTTAACCATGTTAGATCGATTATTAAATATTTAAAATAAATAGGATATAAATTAATTTAATACTTAATTGATAATTTTTTATTATGATATTTTTAGTTAATTCTAATAGTATTATTAAAAATGAACATGTGTATTTTATCAAATACTGATAAATAGAACTTCAAAATCAGCGATGTGATTTAATATCTACTCAATATCTTTTTTGTTTCTTCTAGGATTTTAAGCATGTTCTTTTACAATATCATTCGTTTAAATTTTTGAATATAATTTTACCGGAAAATTTAGTACCAAAACTTGTAGGAAATACAGTTTAGAAATTGGAAATTATTTATACTGACAGGAAATTAATGATTCATATGATGTGAAATTTCTTTATTTTATTTGAAAATAATGATTCGCAGAATTGGAAATAGCCACATTATATCGGGAGAAATTTTCATTAAATTGGGAAAATGTCACATTGAGCAGGAAAAATATGTATTAATTTTGATAGTATTTCAAGCTATTTTAAAAATATGTCTGCTTTTTGAGAAAAGATATGAAATTCTTTGGAAAATATATCAGGTTATTGAGATAAGAATTCAAAATATTTGGAAATTTTTTCAATCAATTTGGAAATCTTTTTATAAAAAAAGGAATAATATCTCTATAATTTATCAACTAAATTAAATTTAATGGAATTAAGTACGTTAAATTTTATTTCTGAATATAATAAAAATACAAAACCAACATTATTATTTGAAAGTCATTAAATTCTATCAATAGAAAAAAAAATATGTCCAATTTAAATTAAAATTTGCATAACTGAAATATATTTAAAATCAAAGAAATTTTCCTGATCCATTGTTGTGTATATAATTAAAAAATATTCATATGAAATTTTCTTAGCTTAACCATCAATATTTATCTTTTGAGATATTAATAATCTAATAAATAATTAATCAATTATTAGAATTTTTTTTTTAAAAATTCTAACTAAATTTACCCAATAATAAATAAATTTAATTTATAAAGAAAATATCCTATTTTCTTATATAAACCCAAAAATTATCAACAGATAACAAAATTTTCAACTTTTAGATTATTATATTATTTATTGGAAACATTATTTTTCATTTTTTTATAAGAAAATAATTTCATAAATTTTTTAATTAGATATATCTTTTTATAAATGGTAAATATAGTAAATTCGACATTATTTTGCTTATTTAATCGCTAAAATTGAAAAAGAAAGTTCTTTTAGAAATCAAGTTATAAATTCAATAAATGTGAATACATTCATAATCAAAACCACCAATTTTTAAGTCTCTACCCAAATTTTTTTAGTTCTCGATATAATAAATTTTTTCTCGTTTATAATTTGATTCATAATATAAATTTAGATGTTCCTTAGGATATATATTTTAAAATCATAATTATGAATCATGTCCGCAATAAATTAATATCCCAAAAATCATATTTTGTTTTTTATATAATTATTCGATGGGATATTTTTTTTATTTCAGGCTTTTATCGTTATGATTATACAATTACGGTAAAGTCTCTATAATAATTCAATAAAAAAAGCTTTAATTGAAATATAAGTTAAAATTTTAATAATTCCAATAAATCCTTTAATTTTTTTTATAGAATAGCATTTTCAAATACTTTATATAGTGTTTATTGTAAATATTCTGGCCGGAAACAGTGAAACTTAGACCAATTACTATATTATATTTAAATTTGACTTTTTAGAAAAAAATCAATTTAAATAGAAAATTAATATCAATAAGAGTTTTAATAAATATTTAAAGGATGAACTTAGATAGTTTAATAAAATACAATTACGTACCTCATAAAATAACAAGATTAATTAGATAGATTTTTTAGATTTTTTTGATATTATCTCATTTACCATCTCTAAAAAAATTATTGATTAAAATTTTCTGATTAAAAAGTATCGAATAAGTACTTAACCTCGAGATAAATCGCAAAAAATTATAATAAAAAAAAATTAGGATAATTCAATATCATCTATCTTTTATATTATACTTTAGATAATTTCATATAAATGTACATAATTTTTTAAAATGAATAGAATCCGAACTGGCTCGGCCAAAAGAGGGCATTTCTAAATTTATTTTAATTTTATTGATTTCAATAATATGATGAAAACTTGAAGATTTATTTAATTATAAAAACCGCATCGATTGAATATTATAAATTCTTGATATTATGATCTTTAAATGTGAAATTATCTTTAATCTGAATGTATTAAAAATGGTTTTGGAGGGTTTCAAAGAGAAAATTAGTGGAAGTTACAATTATAAAATTTCCCAAACTAAAAATATTCACTATATTCCAATATAGCTGATTTAAATAGATAATAATGAAATGGGAAAAAAATTCGTAACTAAATTTCGCCTTATTTTAGAGGGTTTAATACCTCTATTATCAATAAAAGAGCTATTTTTATGATTAAAGATTAAAAAAAGCCCTTTTCCAACTTTATAATTAAAGGTTTTTTATTATTATTAGAGTACTTTCATCGCCAAATATAATTAATATTATATGAAAAAAAACGTATAAAAGTTGTAAATGGTATAAATGGTTTGACGATCTGACCAGAAGGGCTTAATTAATCGATATTATTATCTAATAAGGACAGTATATCTGATAAATTACTAAAACTCCAGAGGATAAAGAGTTATGTGATAGTTATCCGAAAATAGAACTTACTCAATTGCGGACTTATTCTATTCCGATAAGTCTTGAAAATATACCGTATACTATATTTAAATAAGAAAATTTTGTTATGCGAGAGTAACTTAAATTAAAAATAAGCAGACCGAATAGAGTAAGAGAAGTTTTATATCAACAGTTCTGAGATATGACGCAATTATCAATCAGTATCCTGATGAGTTTATAGTAAACATAAACGATTTTTTTTCAAGATGAAATTGAGTTTAGAGCTATTTAATTGGGATATTGTATATTTATTTTATTTATTTTTATTTTTATTAGACTTATTATGATATAAAATTTAAATATTTTGAAAAGCGATTAAATTTTAAATTATATCAATTATAAATAATCATTCGGTAAATAATTTATAAACTATTAATGCTGTTTTCGAATTTATAATCATTATGATAATCCAAATTTATTTTTACGAATTCGATTTTACCATTACTTAACTTTACAGGGTAAGCAGTTGATTTAAAATATATATTAATGTTATCGATATACTCCAAAAAAACCAATTATTCGGATAAAAAAAGGTATTTTTTTAAATTATATATAGTATAATTATAATTAGTTTTCGTTAGGTTTTTGAGCAAAATCCCGAAATTTTTTTTAGAACCTTCTGATAATATATTAGAAGTATTTTATACTATATAATATTATATTTTTATTGGAAGCCAATAAAGTAAATTAAATCTTGATATAACTAATTAATGTATTTAAAAATATAGTTCTTCCAAGTTACGTTGATTTTGCGGTTTTTTTTTATTAAAATTAGCCCCTTTTGCATTATTCTTACCAATTTTAAAAATTAATGGCCTGTTATTAAATAAAAAAATTTAATGGGATTTTTTTGTGGTTTTATTGCAAAAAAAATTCATTTTAATTTTTTTTTTAATTTTTTAATAATCGAATATTCTCATTAAGTAGTTAATTTATAAAAAATTTAAAAGAAAATTCTGTGATTACATTGGTATAGATCATTAAACCGATATCACATATAGAAAATACCAATAACCGTGTATATATTAATCTTTTTAATTTCATCATTTGAATTAATTATTTCTTATTGAATGAAGTCATAATTTATAAATCATTGACCATATCTGAAAAATATTAGTAAATTATATTAATTTGAAGATATTAGCTATATGAAAAATATTTTGAAAATGATAAACTGCATCCTTTTTTTAATTTTTAATAGCAGTTGCTAGGAAAAAAAGGAAAGACGACTAATATAGAAGAAAAGAGATAAAAAATTTACTAATAAAATTTAAGCGAGCAGCATTCCCTCTGCCCCTCCCTCTTCCTCTCTCTCCTCTGCTCTTATTCTATTTTTTTTTTCGAAATTTTATAAAATTAAATTTATCTGTTATAATAACTTTTTATTGTTTATATAATATCCATTAGTTGCTAAAATTGATATTTATTTATTTTATTGTTTAAATAAGCTATAAACCTGCTATTTTTTTGTGTTTTTCATGTTTTTAAATGCGATTCTAATTACTTGCTCCGCCTAAAAATACATGATTTGATATTCATATTGAAATTCGTTTCTACAAAATGAGGTTTTTTACACAATTATAGATTTCAAAAATTTTATAATAAAATTTTATCGAAATAAATTTTTAGCTCAACTATGAATTTCATCATTTATAAATCTTGTACCATAATATTTTGGTCTTATTTTTAAAAAATACCCCCCCCCCACACACCCTCAACTCGTATAGCAGCAGACTGTGAGCCAATTTGATTTTATATCATTACCCACTTTTACCACTATCAATTTTATTTGCATAAAAAGTTATATTCATATAATATAATACTTTCAAATAAATATTAAAATTTAATCCTTTTTATTTTAAAGACTTTATACTCCCAAAAGGTGAACATTTTACTGCGAATTAAAAAAACATAAAATGTTTAGAAAGTAATTAGAATAAATTTTATCACTTTTTTACTTGAAATATCACCATAAATAATATCTGATTGTAAACATATTTATTATCTAATATGACTTTTGAATCAATTGATATTTTTCAGCTGAAGTTATTTTATCGATAAAAAGATATGGCGGGTTATTATCTTAGCTTGATAGAAATTTATAAAAAGTAAAAACACTTTTCTCTCAATGTAAATGTTGAATATATAAATTGAATAAAATTGAAACAATGGGGGGTTTTTCATACCAATTTTTACGTTTTAAAATTGGATAATCATGGATCTGCATTTTTTTTAATAAAAATTTATAAATTTATGTTAAATGTGGTATCTAAATATCACGAATGCAATGTTATATTAAAATATTTTAACATTAAACTCGGAAAGCATATTAGCAAAAAAAATTTAATATTTTTTTATTTATTCAATCAAGCAATCTTATTATAGATATCCAAGTATATAGTATGCATATAAATAATAGCTATATCCTCAAAAAAAATTTCTGATTTCGATTCCATCTTTTTTTTTATAACAGAATTACCCTGCGGTTTGAATTTCTATTAGTTCAAAAGTGAATAATAATTATATTTATTTCAGTTAGTATTTTTTGAATATTCTTTAATACTCACATTTCTCTATTAAGATTTCCATCTTTTCGGAGAATTCCGGAATCAAAATCTGGAAAAATCATATCTACATATTATTAAAACCCTTTTTTATATAAAAATACATATTAAAAATTATAGAAAAAAATTCAACAATTATATATATATTCCAAAGTGTAGAGGTAAATTTAATATATTGTATAATTATAGAACCTACAATGATCATTAATCATTATAAGATGAAAACTGAAAGATAAAGTCTAAATTATTAATTAGAAATCTGGGATTATAAAATTATAGTTATATTTTGATAAATAAAAGATTTTTTGATATTTACTTACCTTACAAGCGAGCTATGCTAAAATTAAATGTAGAAATTGTATAAAAAATTGAAAAAAAATCAGGTTAAACCTTGTAAACATTTTTTTTAAAAATTACCTAATGAGCCTAATTTGAAAGCTGGTTTATCTTATTTTCACTAATTTACTTTTTTTTTATCAATCAAATTCAATAAATGATTACAGATGTTTTCACTCTTTTATTTTTTTAGATAGCCTTATTTTTTTGATTTGGCTAATCAGATTCTAAATTTAAATGACTTTTAAAATAAAAATTTACATAAAAAAAAATTTAAAACTATTCGCAGACATGCATAAATTGAATGAAATTATTAGATCAAATCTATGTAATGGATATTAATTAGAGAAGAAAGAGAGTTTCAAATATAATATTTTAAAATCCCATTTTTTACTTCAAAAAATTTCTCAAATTTTTTTTTTTTATTTGTATTTTTAACCGGTAAAATTCAAATATCTAACCTACAAGTATATGAAATTCATAAGATATATAATAATTTTTTTTAAAATTATAGAGGTTTATTTCGATTAATTTTTTATAGTTTATACTATTAAGAATAGTTTGAAATACTCGCTTCTGATTCAGAAGTCGCAAATCTTTTTCCAAAAATTTTCATTTTTTGTGTGTTTAAAAAATTAGATTAAATATAATTTTTATTAAAAGATTCTTCCCGAAAAGTCATGACTATCCTTCTATTATTTTCGACTCTGATTTTTTTTACATCTTTTTTCTTACCAGCTTCTGATTCTGTACTTTTATCATATCATAAAAGTTTACTTTATCCGATCTAAGTGGTCGCTGGGTTAAAAAATTGCATTACGTGATATAAACTTATCACTAATAGTTTTTGTATTTTCCAAATCCCCTTAAACTTATCAGTGACTTTAATCAAAGATTTCAATCTATAAAAAAAATTTCTACTACTATTCTACTACTATTCTATCACTTGGATCTAATAATTTTCTGTCGTTTTAAATATTGTTTATAGGCACGTTTTCTTCCCTTTGGATGATATAAGATCTGGATATCTGTGAAGATCTTTAATCAATAATTTTATTTCTTTTTTTGGGTACCAAATTTCGGATTACTTTATCAAAACCAAAAAATCCCTTATCTCTATAATAGATTACTCACTAAAATTTTCTCTATCATATATTTTATAATTATCTAGCTCCTTTTTAAGAAATTCAAGATATGTCTCCCATCTTTTTTGAAACTGACGTATCGTGTATATAAACCTAAACAACAGGGCTATTAAAAGCGCACCTACCTTCGGTTATAACTTTCATTTCGCGTTTCACACAATATATGTGAAGCATTAAGGAAAGGATGATTTTTTCGTTTAGAGAGCACCCTTTTGATCCATTAATGAAAAAAACGGTAAAATCTGTTATCAGAGTGAGATGTCTATTATTTCTTAAAAAAATTTATCGAAAAGTCTGAGAAATCCCCTTAATAGGAAAGCCATATTTTTTTGATAGTATTTCTTGAATAATACATGCATTACAATTAAATATTGTACAAATTGAGGGAAAAGATATGTAAAATTTCTCTCAAGTTCATCAAACTTGAAATAATGGCAAATTTAAGTAAAAAAAATTAGATATCAGTCTTTTAATACAAATTTTGATTTTTTAACTCTTCACGTTTCTTCTTTGATAAGATCTTATTCACAGACGCCATGTATCTCATAATATCCATTTTATATAAATCGGGTCATTAAAAAAAAATGTTTACTTGAGTTCCAAGATATGCCATTATAAATCTTTGGCTCATATACATCAGTTTCACTCAAATATTTAGTTTGATTTTCTGAAGAATAGGTAATTTGAGCCTCATATTCTTTGATGGAATCCATGTATTATTCAATATTAGAAAATGTATTTCTGAAAGGCATTTTTTCTATTTATGACTAACTATTCTAATAGGCAATAAAGCATTAGTTTAAAGAATTTTGAGAAACTGAATTAATTTTTTCTTTAAGACTATAATAATTTTCTATATAAAGATTCGATTAACATCCACTCTCAAAAACATCAATATTCCTGTAATGAACCTAGTTGTTCTTGGAAAAGACTAGGGTATATATATTTATTATGACTAATGTATATTTCAAACGAAGGAATGATGAAAAGATAAGAAAACTAATTGGAAAGCTTGAATTCCAAAAAGTGGGAATGCGAGCTGTTTATAAAAGATAAGAGGTAAATTGTTAATAGATTATATGAAACTTTAATCAAGGGGTAATTTGCACAATTAATAATGATTGGATCATTACAAAAACATATTTGAAGAAGTTTAAAAAGATTGAAAAATTTAAAAAATATCTCATCCTACACCTCTCAGCCACTCTAAAGGAACCGTATCCACTGTTCATTTGTTCAAGGGGTCTGATGATTCACTTATACTTTTAGTATAAGCGATAGGGCAACATGGATGCCGAAAAAAAAATCGAGCTGTCTCTAACTCGAAATTTTGATCGGCGGTACCAGTGCAGAGCTGGATTATCGATTTTTTAGACTCCCCCCCCCATAAGGATTTCGCCAAATATTTCCAATAGAAATTCATTGTCTGAGAAAAAATTATTCTCTCAAAATTTTCGATCGGTGCTGGTAGGTACCGTCCGATTATGCTGGATCTGGTCTCCTGAAATCGGGGGCAGTCGAGAAGTATGTGTTCATCTGTTTCTGGTGTGGTCCGATTACAGCAGAGACAAAAATTGTAAATTTATCAGCGATTATTTTTAAGTTTGCAGGCGTCTAACAGTCCAGAAACTGCTCATCCGCATTTTTCCGATGTTCTGGAGACCCAGTCTAAATCTGAGGTACGTTTCAATGAATTCAAACCAGTTGCCTTTATTTAATATTTTCCGATCCTGGGCCTGTCAATTTATTTTGGATCGATTAATTTTTTTTCCTTTCGGCCAATGAAATTACAGTTTGGCCTATTTCGTTTTTTTCACAATATTTTTTTATCCATCTTGAGCATCCAGAGACCCAGGTGAACTTTTTTTCTATGGGCGGATTTTTTTATTAAATCCCATATCCAGGTTTCGTATATGGGTCATTTGTGGTATGCACACTCACTGGCTTTACCTGTCTTTATAAATAACTGAATACCTAATTTCTCTATGATCCTGTCCATAGCGTAGTTAAGGCCGACTTTGGCAACTATCTGAATTGATTTGTTGATGACTGATTGGATAGGCTTGGTCCTTGCCTCGCCCATTCCAAAATTTTCTACACCATAACAGCCAATAGTAAATATTAAAGAGTTGAAATTTTATTTTAAGTGCGGTCAGCACATCAGCCTGTTTTAAAAATCCATATTCTGAGTAAAATGCCATAGTGACCTTAGATTTATTGTGGTTTATAGTCCCCGAAACGTTCCTTTGGCTATTCATAATATATTCCAAGTACTGATATGAATTCTCCATGTCTATGGTTTGGCTCTGAATACTTTTGTTTGTGGGCCAATCGGAGCCAATTTCCATGATACTAAAATTTTTTTCATTTTTTTTCATTTCCCAAGTGTCAGACCAGACGGTAATGGCATCTAATGATTCTTTTAAATTTTCCTTCGAATCGGCCAATAGTACTGCATCATCGGCAAAAAGCAATCCTGGAATTTTTTGACCTAGTCAGGGCACATATACTCCAATTATATCCTTAAAAATTTCATTTATGTAGAAGTCGAACAGAATTGGTGATGCTGGGCATTCTTGGCGGACTCCACAGAGATATTTTGATGCTGATGAAATCTCATCGTCAATCCTGACCGATATTTTTGGGTTCCTATATAGTCCATTGATAACATTAAGCAGTTTCCCCCCGATTCCTATTGATATTAGCTTGTGTATTAGGGCCATGTGACGCACCCTATCATATATCTTGCTATAGTCTATTTAGAAAATCCAAGTTTTTAAGTTTTTAATTTTCCGAAGTTTGACAATTTCATAGAGGGTAGTTGCACGATCGGTGCATTAATCGAAATTTCTGAATCCAGCCTGTTCCTTAGCTATAAGACCGTATTTTCCGTCAATTTTTGATAGTTTGGTAGCCATGATCTTGACCAATAGCTTAATTAGGGTAGGAATAGGTGATATTCCTCTGTAGTTATCCAGATCTATCGGATCAACCTTTTAAGGCAACAGTACTTCTATACTGGTTGACATAGGCAGTGGCAAATCTCCGGATTCATACATCAAGTTGATGATTTTATTTATGATTTTGGCCAATTTCGAGGTTGGGGTCTTTTATTCCATGACCGATTTCCATACCTCGCTAGGTATTCCATCAGAACCAGATGTCTTGTTTTTAAGGGTGTCATTGAGCGCAGCAGTGATTCTGGCCAATGAATTTGGAGGTCACACTCTGAGAAGTTGTCAGTGTCATTAGGCATCAGTCATTTCCACTTGGAGGATCTATGACTATTCCCAGCCGTATCGATGGCGAATTTACTAAATTGGTTGGTCCATATTTCCATCTTTTAGTTGGTATCAAAAGTGATATTGTTTTCAGAATCATACACTGGGCTATTCGCCAAGCTTTAAAATGCTATCCCAGTGCGTAATTTGTTGAGTAGCCATATCTTTTTGGAATTATTCTCGGCTAATTGCTCTGATATTAATTCTATCTTTTTTGGTACTAGATCTTTTTATCAGATCGAATTGAGTTCATAGCGGAATCTTTGGCCATTACGAAATCCATTTTGGCCGCCTTAATTTTCTTAATTTTTATGAGAATATTTTGACTGATTTTGACTTTTTTTTGAGTGCCCGGGAAGACAGAACTATTGGCGGATAATCTCTGGGGGTCGAAGTCGCACCTAGAAGTGAAGTTTCCGCTCAAACGGAGTCTATGAGCTCAGAAAAAATCTCGTCTAGACTCGAGTTATATGCACTTAACAAATAAAATCGGGTTTTGTTGAATAATTGGGAATTAATTAACGGCAATTTTGCAGTATTGATTTTTCTATTTTTTTTAAAACTTTTAAATTTTTTTAGACAGTCGAAATTCCTGACTTTTGATACCGGCATGTGGTCTGAGTTATCGATCTTGCGATCTGAAAGGTAGTGTGGGTCTGCAGTTTAACCCATCATAGAATATGTGGTAAATAATAAGCCCATAAGTATCTTTGTTCCACCTTGATCCTGTTAAATTTGTGACCTTAATGAATTTAATCCCAGCGCCCAGCTTTGAGATGGGCCTCGAAGCGGAATGGACATCTAAGTTTAGGTTCCCAATAAGAATTAAGGATTTAAATTTATTTTAGGATTTCGAAAATTGAGCTAGAAACTGGTCCATAGCCCGCTTGCGCCTGACCCCAAAATTCGGTATGTGGGCGTTTTTCATTAGCAGCATGAAATTTTGGACGGAGCTGGAAGTTCCAGAGACAGTTTCAGCTAACCATAATGGTTCGGAATTGAAATCACATAGTTCAAGTCCTATTTTTTTTAAAAGCTATAAAAAACCCCTGCCAATTTTGGAAAAGTCAGATTTCGACTCTATAGTGGTCCATCCTGGCAGGCGACAGCGGTAGGATTTTTTATTGAGCAACTTCTTCTACAGTGCAACAATATCAGGGTTATTGCGCTGCAAGTAGGGCTCTAGTTCTTTTTTGATAGATTTATTTCCCTGATCTTTATAAGTAATCATAGTGAGTGCACCGACGTTTCGGGAGTGTTTTCGGGGGTCATTTGCGAGCCCATATACACCCAAAAAATTTTATTTTGATACTTTTTGAATTCCTCGAAGTTAATATTTTTTTGCCTAATATGATTTTTTTGCTGAAATTTGGGATTTTTGTGGGACCTGATCATCTCGTTTAACGCTAATTCCACGTGTATAATTTCTGGTACAGAAAAATTGAGCTTAAAGTTATTTTTCAGCACAAATTCGTGCCTCCAGTTGCCGTCCCGTTGTCTGATCTTCTGAACGTCTAAATGGGGGTCCGTCAGAATTGTATTAAGTAAAATATTTTTTTAAGGTTTGAATTTTGAGTTCCTGGGCGTTTAAAGCCAGGAAGTTATCGTTATTTTAATGTTTTTGGATGGGTTATTTTGGCCCTATTCAGGAGAATTTTCACTTTTTTTATCGTGATTTTCATTAAATATTTTTTGTTTTTTAATCACCCCCCCTAATTATATAAAGATGAGCACTAACCTTCAAGTATAAAATCCCATAAAGAGCAAAAAAATTTTAAAAAAAATCATCTTTGACAAGTGTAGACAATTATTACAAGTATTTATTTACTACTTTTAATAAACTAAGTACAAGGTTTAAAAGGGAAAATAACCACAAATTTTAAGCCCTATCAAAAAAGTTCTTTGATAAATAAAATGATAATCAGAAATAATATAGAATATCATTTATAAGAGTTATATAAAAAAATGAACTTAAAAAACGAAAATTTTCACAAATTTTACTTTAATTATTGACTTGTAAGATTGTGAAAAAGAATAAG
>LSSL01001705.1:2810-16155 GCA_001953115.1 Smittium mucronatum
TTTTTTTTTGATAAATAAAAATGATTTAATTAAAAGCATGTTTTTATAATTTTTTTAAACAAATTTGGGTAATATTGTATATTTTTTTTCGATTAGATTAAACGAGAAAGACAGATTTAAATTTTACTAAAATTATTTGCATTGAAAATTTTGATATTTTTTGAAAAATTTTTTTTTTTCAAATAAGATAAGATTATTAGTCATATTTATTTGTAACTAAATATTATTATCTTATATGCTACCTTGATTTTATATTACAAAATAATTTAATGTCATTTGTAAAAAAAAACCCCCTATATAACAAATATATTCTCATTTTCAAAAGAAAAACTTTAGGGTTTCGATGATGTTTCTTTCATAATTAAATTTATGCTGATTTTTTTGTGAAGATATTTAAAAGATCTATTAAATATAAATATTTTTTAGCTGTAATATATTTACAAAAATTATATCGAGTTTATACATTATTAATCGATGAAAATATTTTTTTGACTTTTTTCAATAGAAAAAAAAAAAAACTGATATTTTCTTATGTAAATAAATAAGAAAATTTTCATTCATTTCGTACTTTATTTTGATTTGTAATTCGATTTTAATTAAATATAAAAAAAAATTTTTATGGATAAAATTTCTTTTTAATTCGAGTTTAATAAATATAATTAATTTTAATTTATATTTTTTACTAAATTTGACAAAATTTTTATTATGAGTATAATGTTATTTTTTATCTCATAATTAGGACTATTGAAAAGTAAAAATTATTTTTGTATATACAGAATAATTTAAAAACTTATCTTTTTTTAAAAAAAACATAAAATTTTCATTATAACATTATTATCAAAATTATTTTACTTTTTTGATTATTTTAGTTTATATAGATATTCAAATTGCAATAAATTTCCATAAAAATATTAAAAAAAGCTGCATTTTATCTGATTGTTTTTATTTATTTCCAACTCTCGGTCATTTTTACATTCTATCTTCTCGATTTGATTGCGAAAATGCTAAAATAATCAAAATTTAAAAATTATTGGAGGTATAGAAATTGGGTTTTCGAACAAAAAAATCTATTTTGTGTCAATAGAAAATACAGAAAGTTTCATTTAATATTTACGTTTATTAAATTTTTATTTTAAAAAAAGCAAACCTTAAAAAAAAAAAATCTATAAAAAAAACTTAACATTTTAACTACGTTCAATTATAAGATTTCATTAAATGAAAATTAGATTGAATTCCACTTAGATAAAACTTCATTTATTTTCTTAGCCAAATCACATATAAGTATTATAGACTTATTAATTCATATCATTATTGGTATTCAATAAAGAAAATTAAACCGAGTTATAACCAATTAAGATTTTCAAAATATATATACCTAGTAATATTGATTAGGTGATTTTATTGTATAATATTTATAATTTTTGTATAATTCTCACCAAATTTTGAAATTAGTGGCCTGTTAATACAAAAAAATTTCAATTTTACTTTTTTTTGTTTTATTGTAAGAAATAGCCCTATTAATTAATGTATAAGTTATTAAGAATCAAAAAGCTCCATTAAGCAATTATATTTTTAGTAATTTAATAAAAAGTTGCAATTATTTTGTCTTAAGGCAAAATCTCGTTATTTTTTTTCATAAAACACCAATATTAGTGGGTTTTATTTTATAATTTTAGAATTTGAAGTGGATTATTGTTTATTGTATGATACTATGTTTTATAACTCGTAAACTACTTCTGGAACGAATTAAAACACAAATAAAATTTATAAACCTGTATTCATAAAGTGATATGAGTTAAAAAAAACATAAAATATATTTGAAAATATGAATCTTATTCTATATTTTTTTAAAAAAAAATTGGATAAAAAAAATAACGTTACCGATTTACGAAATGTGGTAGAGCATATGGAATGCGTTTGGGTATGTAGTTTCCCCACTCCCCTCTCCATCAACGTTTATTTTTTAACAAAAAATTATAATATCTTTTTATACTTAAGTTTCTTTTATACAGGATATGTATATTTATTGTTTTAATAAATTTATTTAATCTTTATAATACATTTTATTTTCGGTTTTTATTAAATAAGCAGACTAAGTCTTGCTTTTTGGACATTTCATTTTTTTTAAATGTTAATGCACTCATTTTTATACCTATATTCTTTTTATTCTTTTGGAAAAATTAAATATTTAAGTTTTCAAGTTATTATTAAAAATTGGGACCTCTTACTTGACCCATAGTCTCAAATTATTTATTTTGGTTCATATTTAAAATAATTTCCTGGATAATTATCGATCCAGAAATTTAAACATCCTAATTGAAAATATTATTAACTTCTGAGCTCTAAAAAATGTAAATAATATATAACAAATAATAATTGTGTTAAAATTCCATTCAATTTTCACTAAACCATTATCAATTATAATATATTTCATATTTTTCTTATTATTATTAAAATTTTAAAGCTATTTAAAAATTTAAAAAATCTTTAAAAGGCTTCATTGTTACTCAAAATTGTATATAGTACGATAGAAATAAAAAAACGAACAAGAACGAACCTAAAACGCTTAAAAATCATTAGTATGGATATTATTTAATTTTGACGTAAAATTAATCGATGTTTAACAACAAATAGTAAAGCTTTTTAAAATTAGTGTGATTAAAATACACATGTTTTCTTTTTTAAATATGGATTGTTACATGAAAGAAGAACATCAGGAAATTTCACGTACAATAAATTTACCAAACTTTTATCCAACAAAAATTAGATACTGAAAAATCAACAAAAATATGCATTTTTTTCAGAAATAATTTGTTTTTACAGGATGTTATTTTTTTAATTCATAAGTTTAATAGGTTTAAAAATTAGGCGGAATGTCCTGATGGTCTTCAGTCCTGACAATAAATAAACCAATAAAAAAAATTTAATAAACTTGAAACAAGCCTTACTTTAAGTAATTAAACACGCGTTAAGTTATGACTCAGTTTTTTTGTAATAACTTGATCTATTAAGAATTAACTGACTAGATATAATATAATCCCTGATTATTAATAATTCCAGGTTATTATTCCGATTTAATAGGCTTAAAAATTTATTCTAATACTAAAATTGTTTTTTAATTGGTCGTTTATTATAAATAGCACAATTAATTAATGTAAAATTTTACTAAATTCTCCAATAAAAGAAAGAAAATTTTGAGTTAATTTTTAATAAAAAGGGTTTATACATTTAGCCGAAAGCCCATATGGATATAATTATGTAAGTAGATAATACTTCTAATGTTACTATTTAATAATTTTTTGAACTGGTATAAATAATAAACTATTAGTTTATTACGGACTAGGGTACTTAAAATGTTTTATATTACAAATAAAATTTAGACTTATAGAAAACTCTTAATAAATTTATTCATTTATTTCACGTTTTTGTTTAATATAAATCCCAATATATGATCTAAGTTTTATGTCTAAATACTTTTTCAGCTTTTAATACTTAAATGTATTGTTCAAGATAGCCATTCTTTAATATTTAATTATCATTTCTCAGCTGCGAAATACCCTTTTTGGCATAAATTGGTGTTATTATAAAATAATTTATTAGTAACATATTAATATAATTAAATACGGGAAAAAATTCATATAAAATGGTATTATTTAAATCAAGGATTATACTGCTATAAAATTGAGAACGAACCTTATATATCAAAAAAAAAATTCATATTAATAATAAAATTTCTAAATATTTTTTCATAAAATACAATTTTTCGATTGTCTATATGAAGAGGATATATCTTTAAAGGAAATTGAATTAGAATAAAATTTTATTTCTAAACTGCTTTTTTTATTATTAAAATTCACTTCAACAATTGAATACGCCAAAAAAGGGTTTCGAAATTTTATTTGAGATATATATAGTCATATAATATTATTATATACTGAAATTGAGTAACTAAATAACGGTGAGTGGTTGGTAAAATATAAATTATTCATTATTAATTTGGGTTTTTTAATCACGGTATTCACCATAATTTCTACTAATATATTTTTATAACACCTTAAATCTTCTTAGCTTCTTTTTTCTAAATGAAAAAAGTTTTAAAGCATATTATTCTATCTTAAAAATAGTTCAATATGTATATAATTGGAAAAAAAGTAATTTATTTATCTATTATAAATATTATTTGAACTTTCTTAAATATTCGAATTATTTTCTGATTATAATATTGAGAAATTCAAGAATTATTTCAACCACTAATTTTTTTAAAAAAATATCTTTCTTATATAATTCTCACCTATTTTCAAAATATTATACATCATTTAGTATAATTATTGATTTTTATTTATATAATTTTTAATAATAGATAAATATATTTTAATTATTTTAAATAAAATCGACTCAAAATTTATCAAAACAGGAGAATTATTCTGCATTATATGCACCCTATTTCTGGGTTTTAAGAAAAGTTATTATTTTTAGGGCATTTTAACTTTACAGTATAATTTTTCTGCTATTGGGATATTTGGAAGATTTTCCTTGACAACGAATACTCTGATTATACCAATATTTTTTTTTAAATAGATTATTTAAAATATTTTTTTCTAAAGTATAATGTATATAAATAAAATTTTAGTAAAAAATAAGAACCATTGAAATATCATTTAACACGCTGATTTATATTTTGAAGCTTCATAAACGCCTTTATCATCTTTAATTTCTTGAAGGATTGTAATGATAGGGTTTATTAGGGATCTACAAAATATTTAAAATTGCATTAGTAGAACGCTTTGGTTAAAAAACAAAAAAATCTCTATATATTAAATTATTTTTGTTAATATTTTCATTTATTTTTTTTCTCCATCAAATTTCAAAACAAGATGTTAAAAAATATAATAATTTCATGAACAAAATATTTTTTATAATTTCATCTAAGGATTTATCCATTTAGTTTTATTTAATTGAAATAAATAGCCGTTTTTATATAAAAATCCAAATATAATTATTTTCGAATTTGTTATAAAATGTTTTTTATAGCCATTTCAAATAAATAAGAGAGAAATTCTTTAGTTTATAGATTTTTTTAGATTAAATAATAGTTTTATATTGAAAATGGTCGTTAGGATCAAAATTAAGATGTTTTTTTTAAATTCCAGTATTTTCATATAAAAAAACTAGATTTAAGTAATTCGATATTCAGAAGCGAGATATAGTTTAAAAATATTCAATATATTTACAAATTTTTTTAAAAAAAAATCCGGATAAAAAAAACACTGTTTTTTATTATTTCTGTATTTTTGTAAAAGAATTCACCTAAAACACAAAATACACATCATTAAAAACATTAATATTTCGGAAAAATAATTTTTTTCACTGAAATATTAAAATTTAAACTTCTTTTTATGTCTTGGCAACTTATTTTTTTGCTATAATAAAATAAAAAACCCGTTAAAGATTTAAAATAAAGTAAAAATCAAAAAAAATTGTTATTTCATAATATATTATCGTAAAAAAAAATTATCTATTAAATAAACTAATATTAACTTTAAAAATTTAATTTAATTTAAGAATCGATTGGTTTTGATGATCTTATTTATTACGATCATACTTTTAATATCTATCCGTATTTTCTATTTTTAAGCCTCAGATTTTGTTTTTTTTGATTGATTTATTACAAAAAGCAAAATATAAAAATTTTAATTGGAAAAAAACTTGTTGTAAAAGAATAACTAGGACAAACAGTTCCTAAAAAAGTTTCAATTATTTTTTTGAAAATTAATTTGATTCAATTTTTTTATCTTATAATATGAATTTATTAAAACTATTCATTTCGATATGAAGGATATTAAGGTAGTATGCTAACGAAAAAAAAACGAATGTATTAATTTAATAATAGGAACTGATTTAAAAATAAGATAATATTCAATAGAAATGCATTTTATCAAATTAAATCTCGAATAAGATCCAATTTAAATTTATTAAAATATAAAATATACATATGCTTGTTAAAAAGTCAAAAAATAAAATCAAAAAAATAAGTATGCCTTTATGGGCAAAAATTTAGCTATAATGCAATAATTACCAACATAAAATTCTTGGTAATTTATTTCTGCTTGTGAAAACATTATTTATTTTAAAAAAATCTTATTATTTTATATTTGTCAAAATGCGATATTATTTCTACTTGCTGATATAATAAAAAGACGAATGTAAATTAAATTAGCTCATACTGTCATTTATCTTCATCATTTTTTATTTTTTAAAGATTATTTTTTGTGTTAAGTAAACACTAAAAACAATGGGGTTCATTTTTTAGTTAGAAATTTTTAGATTTAATAAATCAAATGTTTAAATTAAGAAAGCGATGATTATAATATTAAAAGAGTTTGCTTTTATTAATACAAAAAATACATTAAGGAAAAAAAATCCTTAATATATTTGGTATCGGCAAAATTATATAGATTTATAAAAAATTTATATCACTCTTTAAAAATAAAAACATATTTGAAATAGGCCTATATTGAACGTCTTTTATATTTTTTTCTCTGATAAATGCTTTGATCTATTTTACTTATTGTGATGATCTATTATTGTTACGTTTTACCTGGATTTTTAATAACAGGAGAAATAAATAATGATATCTTCCAATCATTTAATATTTATGAAAACGTGTTTAGTTGTGCATAATTATATTATGTCATTAAATTTTTAATTAAATTTGCAATAATTTCGGTTTTTTTAAAAAGGTAGAAATGAGGGGTCTTCAAAAGAAAGCATATTTTCAAAAAAATAAAAGGAAAAATGCTTTTATTTATCGTTACCAAAAATAAAATTACCCCTAAAAACCAAAGCTGTTAATAAAGAAAAAAAATTCAACAAAAAAAATTATAAGAATATTTTTTATATAGAAAAAAACTTTACTAGCTAAAATTTTCTCTTCTATATGTAAAAATCGTGTAAATTGTCGAAATTGTAACAAAATATCCATAAAATTAATTTATTCGGTGCTTGGTAACTGAATTTTCATATTGATAACCGATAATTTACGATTTTTTTTAGCTTTATATTTTATTCTTGATTAATTTATAAAAAAAAGATACAATAATTCCTATTAACAGAATTTCTTTAATTATTCTTATTAATTTCCTCACCTCAGTTATAAAAATTTAAAAATTCATGAATGAAATTTTAAAGGCTTTTCAAACTGTTCATTTTCTGAGAATTACAATAGTTTCAATATTTTTAAAAATTATTAGAATCATATGTGAAAAAAAGTTTAAAACCTACTATTTGGAATTCCTTAATGTTCAAATCTTCAGTAGATTGCCTTATAGGAATTATTATGTAGTAAATAATAATAATAAATAACAAGGTAAAATGATTGATATGATTTTCTGGGAGCCAAGTTTTTTTTTTGACAAATATCTAAAAGTATGCTTTCTCCAACTGAAAAAAAAATTCATGTATGAAGAAATTAAAAAAAGACATTATCAAATAAAATTTAAATTTGTTAATTTTCTATTTAATCCTGTGATGTATTTTTTTTTTATAAATTATAAAATATTCAAAAAAATAAAAAGAAAATTCAGAGAGCTTGTTTTTATTTTTTTAAAAATAAAAATAAAAATAAAATAATAATATATTTGGCATTTTTGGGTTAAATTTTAAGTGAATGAAATTTTAAATCACATTTATAATAAAAACTTTTTCTATATAAATTTTTTTCTTTGTGATAAATACATTTTTATAATCAATAAATACAGTATTTCCATTAGATATTATATAACTATATATTAAATTTACTTGTAAGTGGTAGAACCTGATTTGGATGAAAAAATAATAAAAATAAATGATTGTTAGAAGATTTAAAAAAAAATTAATAGTCCAGGCAGCCATATTGAAATTTAAAAAATAATAATAGCTAAATTTACTATAAAAAAATACCTGATTTGATATGAAAACACTTATCAAGAGTTAAAATGGTAACTTCCTTGTGAATTCTTCAAAAAAAATTAAGATTTTTTTCTGAAACTATGTGCGAAATTTTAAATTTAAAGCTTAAATAAAAAATCCTTGAATGATAAATTTTATTTTCCGATGAAATATTTGATATATCATGAAAATTTATAAACAAAAATTGTGATTGGCTTTAAAAATTCATCATATATCGAAAAAACTAAAAGTTGAAAACCATATTGAAATCTGAAGAATATGTTAATTTATTATTATCTTTTAATAGAAACTAAAACGTAATTTATGGTCATAAATAAATTATTAAAGCCAGAAAAAATTTCAGTAAAATTTTTTTTGGTTTTTTTCAATTAAGATATATTCTATGAATTTTTTGATCTATGGATTTAAATTTAACAAAAAAATCAAAATCAAAATCAAAATCAAAAAATAATTGAATCTTTTTTTATCTTTGATAAAAGCTCTTAAATTTTTGAATTTTTGATATATATATAGTACAATAAATACCCCATAACTTATGTTGGTTTCACTTTCTTGGAAATATATAACCGATATAAAGATCAATAAAGATAGAAAATTTTGATGAAATGGAAATGATAATGAATAAAGTAGTGAAAATAGCACAAAATAATAATTTTATTGTTATAAAAATTCAATTTTAATATTAAAAATTTTAAAAAAAAATTGAAAATTGGAAACTTATATTTTTTTGAAAAAGGAAAAATTAATTAATTTAATTAAACTTATATAACTCCAAAAAAATGAAAATAATCGGCCAAAGAAACATAGAAAATAACTTTATTCGCTAATTATAAAACCTTATGATTTTAATCAGAATCAGAATCATAATAATTAAATCTATTAAATCCCTATTTTTGGATTGTTAAGTGTAAAAGAAATTTTTTTCTTTTTTTTTTTGTAAAAAAAAAAATTAAATTATAAAAGTAAACAATACTAAGATATATGTATACCAACATAAAAATGCAGAAATATAAATATAATAAAATGTGTATAAATAAAATTGTGTTTTTTCATATATAATTAGTTATTCCTGAATCGTTATTATTAGATATAAAATAAATAATAAATGATGGATATAAATAAAATAAAAATTCTGTGGCCACTTCAGGGATATTTAACGGAAAAAAAGTCACTCTTTTCAAACATCTATCTAGGCGTAGATATAGCATATAATTTCGATTTCAAGACTAAGTAATCATTATTATTATGATTTTTGTGTGATCTGAATCAAACTAATTAACTTAGTTATGTATTTTAGTCACGTATACTACCATAAAAAATTATAAATTTTTTTGTATTTGTGAAAAGTGTGATTATTTGGACCTATTATAATATTAGGATTAATTATTCACTATCTTTGGTTATAAATTTAATGGTAATAATTTATTGACACTATAAAGAACTAAAAAAGTTTTATGCTGGATTTTTTTTAAGGAGATTGACTAATTAATATTCAACTAATTTTTTTTAAAAAAATTTTGAGTGATTATTGATAATTGTGGATTTTTTTCATTTTCATCAATCCTTTTGTAGTTATAGCATATTATATAAAATTAAAGACGTAAGAAGAAATATTTGATATATAAAAATTTTCGGCTTATTTTGGAATTAATATGGTTTAAATTACTTAAGAGATTGTCATATTTTTAATTAAACTGAGTTTTTTTAGAGAATTTTTAACCACCTTTTTCTGTTATTCAGATATTAAATACAATAATAAGGATAGTACAAAATATATTCAAGGAACCCATTTTTAAAGTCAATTTTAAATTGATTCTAAAAGAATGCATAATATTTCCAATTAAAGCAAAATTTGAAAAAATTTTAACCAATAAATTTTTTTGTAACTTCCATATATTTGATAAATATTCAGTAGATCAAAGTATTTTTACCTTTTTTTTTAAAAAAAAGTCTTTTCTAAATTTTGATACTCAGTTTTATGTGAAATCTTCAATTTAAAATTTTATATTCGTAATTTCTAAATCTAATATTTAAAAAAAATCATTAAAAGTAAGCCTATTGTTAACTTCATAATCTAATATATATATATATATATATATATATATATATATTAGGAGAAATTGTTTTAAACACTCCCAAAAGAAAAATAATTCACACATCAACTTCATTTATGTAATTATCACCATTTAATTTACTCCTTTTAATACCAAAATAAACATCCAATAAAATTTTAGCTCTTTTTTTACTTTATTTTTAACTTTCAGCTATAAGTGGAAGATTCTCTTTTAGACAATTAAATTTAATGTTAAATCTTTTCTAAATTCTCAGTTTGGAAATATTTCCATATTAAAAATATAAGATCATTGGATAAAAAAAAACAAAACTTGTTACCTGTGAAAAAAAAAATGAACTATTTTTAATATAAAACTTATTATCCAATATCTTTTAATTAATTTAGGTTGTAAATTTCAAATTTTATTTGAGTTAGATTTATTGAATAATATAATAGATTCCCTTAAAAAGCAGATACTTTTGATATTAAAATTTTAATACTTTCCAAATTATGATGTTGGAAGCTAGTAGTACTTTTTCTTGATTATCTAATAAATGAGTATATAAACGATATAGGCATTTCAATTGATAATAAATTGAATAATATAATTATTAAAAGCTAATTATTGTAAAATCTATTGGTTATAATTGATAATTACCCTCCTTTAAAATTTAAATGTCAATTTAGACAACTTTACCTTTAGACAAGAAAATTCTGAATTCAAAAAGATTCGCCCATATATACAGTAAAATAAAGTCTGGATGCATATTTAATTCCCCAACTTCAACCTCCTGATCTTTATATCCAATTCATATGAAGTAGAGACAAAGGTGTTTAAAAACCAGAGTAGTTTGTATTATTTGGAATTTTAAATATTGAAAATAATTTTAACAAAAAATTTCAAGTCATATCATTGATGGATTACTTTTTTTAATAATTTTTTATATTGGCTTAAACTAAAAGCGAGTTCGATTGTCAAAAATCTTCATTATTACGTTTTATTGTTTGTAACTAAGTAAAAAGTTATATAAATACTCTCTTGAATTTCATTTGATCATCTAAATGTGTGTACTAAGTTTACCCATCCTTTAAATGTAATATATTTTGTATATATACCTTTCATATATTTGTTCCTTATTCCTGGTTCAAATAACTTGTTAAAATTATCTATTATGAACGGTTTACAAAAATACCACACCTCAAAAATATAACTATTTTATCCCAACTACAACTGTAACGACCATAAAGCTTATGTTTAATTTCTTATTTTTTCGTTAATTTTTTAGAATAAAAACAATTAGTTTCCACAAGATGCTCTAGTTTTACTCAAAACTTACGATTTATGGAGCTTATCGAATTTTTAGATAAATAGCAAGAACTCATTTTACAAAATGATAGAAATCCACCCTAAATTCACATCAGAACTATACATAAATAGCTAATATATACCCTTTTAAAAAATTAAGTTATTTAACTCTACTACTAATAATCGTGTATAGGAATATAGTATCATTCAAAGCTACATTTTTTTATATATAGCCATTTTTTATCACAAAATTTAACTTGTACAGATAAGTTTTTGTAAATGATGATTAGAAAATTTAAATTATGTTGAATACTAGTGAAGTCTTTATTTTTATCATTCATATTAAACGATTAAATTAATAAAATATATTTATATGTTGATAAAGCAACTATCAGTCTAAAAACAAGATTTAAAGTATTTCGATTATTTTTACAAAATAAGTTTCTTATAAAAAATACATAGATATTTTAGCACAATAGAAGGCCAAAAGTATTGGATATTTGTGTTGGTATTTAAAAATGGTAATATAAATGTTGGTAATTACGTAAAAGAATGTGACGTGTAAAATAAAAATATTTTTGGAGTATTTAAAACAACTATAATATATTAATTTTAATTTTAATAAAGCCAATAAACTTTTCCTTAATAAATAAAAAAATTCAGCGATTAGATTACGAATTATAAATAATGTTAGTAATTTTATCTTTTTAAGATTCAATATGTTGTATTTTTTTTGGTTCAAGTTTTTAACTTTTTACTTTTTAATTTATTTTTTAAAATTTACCTTGGAGTAAAACTAAATATATCATAAAAAATTTCGCTTTTCTTGAGTAATTTTCATTACTATTTTTATGTTTTATAAATATTATATTAATTGTTTATAAAAAACTTACTTTTATTAAATAATACCTTTTTGATAGTTTTCAAATTATTTCTACTGATCGCAATAAAGGAAAATTTATATGTAAAACCAACCTTTTTTAATCTAAAAATTTATTATAGAAAAATTTTGAGAAATTTATATATCTTTTTGTTTCTATTAATTTAGGCTATTACACTAGCTATAAGACAATAAATAACTCTATACCCCACAACCTCAGAAAAAAAATTCACTCAAAACATAGATATTTTAATTAAAAAATAAATATATAATATAAAAATCGGAAATATTAATAATTATAATTCAAAAATTTATGATATAATTTTAATTCTAATATTCTAAATTTATAATACAAGCTATAAATGCACTTTTAAGTTATTTTTAACATTCTATCAAATTTTTATTAGCTTTTTTTCTAAAAGGCACATTTTTAAGGCATTTTCAATAAATAATGTGTTATAATATAAAAGTATTTATTAATTGAATTGATGAGATTGTCTAATAGTTGCTATCTTCCAGTTAAAAAAACAATATATTCTAATTTTAAGATCACAATTTAAAATTTAATATTTTTTTTTTTTGAAACGACTAATAAATTATATTTTTAAGTTTTCTATTTTTTTTCCCTCAGAGTTTTTACTCAAACTATATAAAAATAGTGCAAAACATATTTAAAAAATTTTCAAAAAAAATTCTAAAAATACTTCATTTTACACCCCTCTGTCTCTCTAGCGGCTCCGTACCCACTGGGAATTGGTTCAAGGGGATTGGTGATTCACTTATACTCTTTAGTATAAGTGATACGGAAACACGGATGCCATCCAAAAATCGACTGTCTCTAACTCGAAATTTGAACCGGCGGTGCAAGCGCAAATCTGGCTTAAAGATAGTTTAGACTAACCCCCAAGGAGTTTTCCGACTATTTACAATAGAAATTCATTTTCGAGAAAAAATAATTTTCTCGAAAATTTCCGATTGATGCGTTCAAAAACCGCCCGATTGTCTGTGATATGATCGAATGCTATCTGTTACAGTCGAGAAGCATGTATTAAACAGTCTCTAGTGCATGCAGACTGTAGCAGGGACAAAAAGATATAAATTTTTCTGGGATGATTTTTGAGTTTTTCAGCCTCTGTACGGTGCAGAAGCTACCCATTCG
>LSSL01001707.1:8402-21359 GCA_001953115.1 Smittium mucronatum
TGCAGTTTAAATTTCAAATTTTTAAAAATGTTTTTAATTTTCATAATTATACAACCAATAAACACCATAATAGGAATATCTTCCATATATATATTTACTTTTCTTTTGAAGGTATTCACGCTAAAAATATTTATTTTAAATATGATTGAATAATAAGAGGGAAAGCGAGACAAAAAATCAAATGGAATAATTTTAGCTTCAATACATATTATCAATTTTATTTACTTAAAAATACAAAAAAATTTAACTCTAATACGAAAAAATAAAAAAATACATTATTTTTATCTTAAATAGGAATTAAACATGAAATAAATGTTTAAAAAGAAAAAAAAAGTTTATATAGAAGCATTACCAATAAATTTTAGTCGGATAAATGGGTTAAATTAAAGCTATATTACTTTTTTATATTCAGATGTAAATACGGGTATGGTTATTTAAAACCCTGGATGCTAATCAAAACCTACATATGAAACTAGAAATAAATATCTTTGTTTTGAAAAAAATAGCATATATTTTCGATCTATATATGTGGAAGTTCAGACAGTGAACTATACTACCACGAGGAATAGGATGATTGAGTTGAATAACAACCCAAATAGAAACAATTTCAAATATGATTCAAAGTAAAATAACATACTAGCAGATTAAAATAACCGATATTTTAATATCATCATACCTAAAAAGAGCTTTTTTTAAGCCTATTAAACTAATCAAAATCAAACACCATCATCATACCTACAAATAACTTTTTCTAAAATTATTAAATTAACCAAAATCAAAACTATTATTATAATTAAAAAGCTCGTTATTCTATTTTTTTTTCCCTCGCTTATCCAGCTTCAGTAATTATTTACTAAAAAGAAAAATAGTAAAGAAGCATATAATAATAGATAATTAAAGATGAAGGAAGAAATCTAACCCTATAAATACCGCCGAACAAGATCATTTTTATCGGAAACGAGGGAAAAAAATTGAAATTCATCAAAAATTTGTTATAAGATTCGTAGCGATATTATTCTTATTACGCTCTTCTATAATTAATTTTCAAAATATAGTATATAAGAACATTAATTCTTTATTATAATTTATAAAATACTTTTCGTAACAGATTAATTTTTTTTTTCAAACCTTCACAACTAACATAGAAACATAAATATGAAATTTAATTGAATAGCTAAATATTAAATATTAACCATTAATAATTTATTATGACATTATCGACTCAATATCATACCGGTTGAACTTCACACTAAACGTCTGAAATATAGCAAAACATAAACTCTCTAAATCGAAATGACTTCGGAGAATAGTAATCAGATTCCAATAACTGCTGAGAAGTGCCAGGATCAGATCAAAGCTTCTAAGTATCGCTTAATTTTGCGGCAGAAGTCTTCAAAATGCCAAGAAAACCCCAAAAATATTAAAAATAATATTAATAAATAAAAACAATAATAAATTAGGCTTATAATCGAATAAAAAAAATCCAATAAATGTCTGAGCTTTAATCCAAGACTCTAGTATCCATTTTTTTCATAAAACAATTAAATAAGTATATAAATAAATCAAAGAAGAGGTAATTTTACGAAATAAAAGTTTACATGTATTACTTTAACCAAACCTTAATCATAAAACATATTTTTTTAAATAAATATTTACAAAATATTAACAAAAAACTTTATATATAATTAATTAAATAAAAAAGTAACAAGATTAAGATCTTAGTAACAGAGTGTAAATGAGAAAAATCGAAAAAACTCTGCATAAATAACCAAGTATCATAAAATTATTCCTCAGAAACACGAGAGTATATTTAAGAAATCATAAAAAAATTAACCAAAACATATATATCTTAAATGAAGATAAGAATTGTTTCGAAAAAAAATTTCGCAAAAAAAATTCAAATATGTATCATTGTTAAAAATATAAAAAACTGAATTTTTTTGTATTTATGCACATATATAATGGGTCAAAAAAAACTTATTAGCAGAAATAATGTTCAAAAGGTGCCACATAGGCTTAAGAATCTGTATTAAAAAAAATGACATATGTGTATTTTTAGATGAAAATTTTAATTTTAAATTAATTTTATTGACCTGTTAGCAAATATAATAATTTATCCTGAAATTTTTAAAACAAATATATTCGAGAAATCATCGAAAAAATTTAGCTTTTATTTAGTGGGGCATTTTCTTGGGATTTTCGTGAAAATTATGGTAATTAGCTTGTATTTATTAAAATGTTTCTAAATGGAAAAAATCTCTTTGGAATAAGTAAAGCAGCTTTTATAAGAAGATGGCTTGTTTTTGATATTTAAAAATTATGAAATCACTCTCTTGAAAACATTTTTTTATCAAATTTAAAAGTCCGGTAAAATATTTTTTTTAAAAAAATATTATAATTTCCTAAGCCTAATAAAATATTGAAGTTTAAATAAAGGTTAAGTATTAAACCGGTTTTTATTTGTTTTTTAAAAAAGCAGCACCAATAATTTATAAGATGTTTTATATAAATCCGAGTAGTAGATAGTCATTTTAACGTGAAAAAAATTCCATTTTTCAAAAAGATACAAATAATTGTTCCAAATTATTAATTCTAGTTGATTAATTAGAGAAAATTTTAAGAATTAATATTTTTCGATAAAACATCACCTATATTATCTATCCTGAAGATATATGTAAACAGAAAATATGTGAATGAATCAATGTTTTATATTTTCACTTTGTAACTCTGAACGTAAAATGAATAATATTCCGATATAATTATCAATATTTTTTTATCATTACTGGAGATAAAATTAAAATTCTATGACTAATTTCAAAACAATTCTATAAAAAATTAGACAATTTAAAGTTTTCACTTATTTTTAACCTTTAAAATAAGCTGGTAATGATCTAAATTATTAATATAATACGCGGAATATTTTAAGAAAGTAAAAACTCTGATCATAATAAGATTGAAAGATTAGAAGCTCTTCATAATAAAAGCAAAGCATGTATAAAGTATATATATTATTAATGATTTTTTTTTGATAGATTTCAATCTAAAAGAGGTCCGAAATTAGTAAAGTTAATTGAAAAATATTCAAAAATTGTTTAAAAAATGAAAATTTATTTATATACCCTTTGAATGCGTAAATTAGAAAAATTCAAAGTTTTAAAAAATTATAAACTGTGGCTTAAAAAAAGCGAATAAAGTTAAATTTTGTTTCAGAGATCAAAAATGTGAAAATAAGTGAAATAAATTTAAAAATAAATAATTATAAAAAAAGCCAAAAAATAACTTGGTTTCAAAAGAGATTTTTAAATTTAATTTCAATATATATGAAACTTATATGGTCTAAAATTATTCAAAATATGAGGATTTAGGCTTCGTAAAGAACCTAAAAAGACTTACGATAATTTTTTCAAAGTCTCATAATTTTCACATAAATTCATAATTTAGTTTTTTAAATACATTTTTCCATCAGCAGTTTCTTTATTTTCTGAAATAAACCAAAAATTTATGAATTTGGGCATATTGATATCAAAATTGTATTATTTCCGATCTTATTTAACAGTAATAAATAAATTATGCGCGGGAATTTATAATAATAGGCTTAGTTGGTATGCGAAATTTTTAATATCAAATTAATTTGAAGAAATTATAAAACAAAAAAAAAACCTAACCAAACATAACACATTTAATTATTTTTAGCATGTGTTCAAGGAAATATGTGATACACTTAAATCCAAAGTTATTTACAAAAAAAGATACAGAATATAGTATATAAAGGACCCAACTAATTTCAACACAAAATTTATTTAAATTTAGAATGGGATTATTTTTTTAAAAAATTTCACTGATAATAAAAATAATGAGAATGCAAAAAAGAAAAAAAGAAATGCACTTTAAAAAATGTTCAAATTGGAACTGAGTTTCGAAATTTCATCTCCATCAAAATATAAAAAAAATCTTAATTTATTCAACTGAACTATCAAAAGTAGCTATAAGGAATGAAGTAAGGCTTTATTGATAGGGTTGGTTGGTATTACCGAAAAATCGCTATTTATTTGTAAATTTCTATAACCTAGATTTATGAAAAATGGATTAAAATGATAAATATGAAAAAATCAGATTTTTTAGATTTTTTATTTTTGAAATAATATTTAGGACAACTTATATACTTAGATTATGAAAGTAATATCGAAGAATCACTATTATATATTAAAAGTTATATATTCATTAAATATTATTATTCTAACACCGATTCAATACATAAGTTAAGATAAGTTTTTTGATTCGTTTTTTCAAAAATAAATATATAAAGTATTTCAATTTCACCTCTTAATTTACGATTATTTGAACAGCAACAAATACTGATGAATATATCATTTCTTTTTGAAAATAGATAAAATGTGATTGATAAAAATGATATTTATCCAATTTAAAATATCAAACCAAAAGCCAAAAAAAAGCAGGAAAAAGCATCAGTTATATAAGAGATTAAATTGATTGGATATATATAAAAATAAAATCCATTGATTTAAATAGGTAGAAAACTGTTATAAATTAAATTAACCAATAATATCCGGACAAACTATTTCCTCCATACCATTACTGGTTTGTATTCGAGTCATGTTAAATATAAATTTTTTATTTTAACCGCTATAATAATTTCATTAAGTCATAAAATAGATTCAAGTTTGACCCGATGTATAATTTTTTTTAAAATTTTACTCAAATAATAAACAATTTTAAATTGAAATGGCTTACCAAATTTCAATGAAATAAAATCTGAAGATGGTATAGAAATCCAATCACCGAAAAAAAGCCCCCGAGAAAACGCCTATTTTCGGATAGAAATAACTCATTTATTACGGAAAAATTTCAGCAAATTAAATTTAAAAAATAAATAAAGATTTTTATATATATTTATGTTCGATTTATTAATATTAAACTCATTTATTTGAATGAAAGATGGTAAAGAAGATATTACATCATATAAATCATTATTATTTTTTTAAATAGTCTCATATTATTCAATCATATAAGTACTGTGTATATAAAATACCATATTGCGAGCCCATTATATAGAAAATAGTGTGTTTTTTCTAAAATTCAAATTGACGAATACAAAAAAAATAAAAATAAAAAGCCTTAACGTAACTATCAAATTCCTATAAAATTATTTTTGAGCACCTATTTTGCATTAATGATTTTTAGAACAAAAAAAATCTGAATTCGAACAGAATTATTACATTCAAAATTCTAAACTAAATCCAAAATAGAAAAATTGAATGTGGAGGTATCTGAAATCTTTATTTAAAATAATTTAAAATTAAAAAAATATAGAAAATATCTAGAATATGTTATAAATCAATTAATTATGTAAAATAAAGAAAAATATTTTAAAATATTTTTAGATGTAAACTCTACTAGACTCACATGAATTCAAAAATATCATAAAATTCTCTAATTAGTTATAGGTTTATTGAAATTTAATTCATCGAATAAGATAGAGGCGAATAATTTTTAAAAAAAGATAATATACGGAATTTTCATGCAAAAAATAATAATAATTAAAAAAAAATTCAGTTAAATAATTTTTATTTGGATTCGGGAATAATAGCTTGGTTTGATATAATAAATGCCTGAATCACATATAAAAATTGTTATAAACGACTTTTATATACTTGAAAAGAATTTAATATTATTAAAAACGCTTCTAAATGTTAAACTAAGCTCACTTATTAATAAAATACCCATTTTTATTAGATAACTTTTAATAAACTACTTTAATTGTGAATAAAATAAACAGAACAAAATAAAAAAAAAATAAATAAATAAATTCTATATTTAACATAGTTGGATATTTCTTATAATTTGGCCAATAAATAATAAGCGAGATTTCAGAGATCTCTTGTTCTAAAGAGCTAGTATATATGAGGTTCTGAGAGTTTTAATTTAATTTTTAGTGAAGGAGAGGTACTAAAAATTATTATTAGGCTGATTTGTACCTTTAAAAAAAAAAGAGTAATTTAGTGGACCCGAATACGAAATTTAATACTGTAATGCCAGCACCAGAGAAAGAATATCAGAATTATCAAGTAGTTAAAAAATAATTTATGTAAAAGGGAGCCTAATAAATACAAATATCGTTAATTTAATATTGTATTATAGCTTGATAATTCATTCGAGGAATAAAAACATCAAATAAAAGTGAAAAATAAAAATAAAAAAGTGCAAGACATACAAAGAGTAAATTTAAATGTTCATACCCGTGATATTTTTTTTATTAATAAAAAATTTGTATTTATTATCATTATTATGTTTATGATAGCAGTAATAATATATACAGTACGTATTAATTATAAAAAGTTAAAAAATTTAATGATATAAAATTTTCTAACTGAAGCTCTATTTTAAGTTATAATATGAAAAAATAAAACGCACTTCAATTTAAAGTAAATAGCTTATCAATAAAACAAAGAGGGGTTTTTTGGAACCATTATTAAAAAAAATAACAATAGAAAATGATGTATTCATGATTGAGAGGCTATAAAAGTGCGATGATTCTTCGTATTCTGAATTAAATTAAAAATTTTCAATTAAAATTAATATATTTTACTTTAAAAACTTATGGAAAATACTTCTGTTTTAAGAACAGTCAAAATATCTTCAAATTAAGTATACCTATTTTATTTTATTATAAAAATTCTTATATTTAGCAAGTTGATAAATTCATTGTAATTTCTGTAATTTTTTTAGAATAAAAACTATACTTTAAAAATGAAATTTTTTTTTTTATATTTATATTATGCTAAATATATTAAAAAATATTATTTTAAAACTTAATTAGTATGTTTTATTTTTAAAATAAAAGATTTAAGTGAAAGTTTATAAATAGAGTCGCTTTTTCCAGTTATGTAATTGAGATTAAATTTCAATTTAAAATGTTCTATTAATATTAATAAATACCAATTAAAACATTAAATTTTTTTATTTTTTAATGATTTTAAAGTATATTAAGCTAATATCAAAAATTATCGCTCCAATATTTTGTTAATATATATATGTGTTTATCAGATAATTAAAGGCTAAAATTAATCTTATATGCCTAATTTACAATAAAATAGACAAAAAAGGGTCAAAGTAGATGATTATATACTATTATCATATGTTATTAGAATTTTATTGGTATTTTTAACCGATAATCAAATTAAAATAGACTAAAATTTTACAAAATTTCTTCTTGAAAATATTTATAAACAAGATAAATACATTTATTGCAACTTGATAATTTTAACATAAAGTTTTATAAATCTAAAAAGGTAATGATAACACCGTTTTTGATGGGATTATTTTAAGATATTCTTTATTTTAAAATTAAAATGTTTAACCATTGATTATTTTAAATAAATAAAATTGTGTTAATAAAAAACACATTATTAGCTCTTCTAATAAAAGCTGATATAATCCTTGATGACTGATCCCAACTATTAGAGCTATCCAAAATTTATACAATTAGCAGAACAGATTGTTTTTTCATCGGATAGATGGGGGTTATATTTTATAAAATATAATTATTAAAAGATAGCTACAAATAAACTTGAAATATTATTTAAAAAAATTATTTCTAGAACTGCTACAAAATAAACTAAATTATGGAATGTGAATTCATACACACATTATTTTTATAATTAGGGATGATAAAATTTAAATTAATTAAAGTTATTAAGAGGGTCTTAGGATTAGTAAAAGTAATACAAAAAAATGCTAAATTTTATAAAAAGAAGGTAAATTAAACCCAAATGAAATTTTTTTCAAGTGGTTACTATAATGATATCTGATTTTGAAAAACATATACAGCAATAATAAAACAAAAAAAACAATTAATTTTTTTATCAATATAAGTCCTTTCAAATAATCATGATTTGTAAATAAATACATTAATGGATCTTATTCAACATAAATCTCGGGTGATCCATCTGGTGTGAATTAAATCAAACTTTCAATGACTTCGAAAAGAAAATAAAAAAATAAAGACCACAAAACTATTCACATCGATTCTGCCTCTAAAATTACTGAATGCTTACACCCAGTAATATTTTTGAAGCTGGTAATTTCTTAGATATTTATAACCTTTTTTTGTTACAATAATAAAAAAGTGTAGCAGAAATAAACAAATGTGGCTCTAGAAACCTTAGAATTTCAAATTTTTAGTTACTGATTAAATTTTGGAATTAAATATCTTATGGCTATTCATAAAACTCAAATATAAATAACTATTAAAAATAAGACTAGATGACTTTTCACTGAAATATTTGGACACATGTACACATAATAATGCATATGATTATCATTAATTGAAATGATACATTTGAAAGTTACACATAAAACTATTTTAAATAAAAATAGAAAGATAAATAAAAAAGAATATAAAAAACTAAGGCACTGATTTTACAAAACTAGAGTCATTTTGGAAAATTTACAGAAAAATTCAAAAAAATTCAAAAAAACATACTTTTATAAAAATCATAAATACCATTAAAGTAATAAAACAATGAAACTTCCAGTAATATTGAAAAATTAGGGTTCAATGGTTTATTGAAGCATAAATAAAGTGATAGACTATAAAAAATTCTTAAAATTCAATAAAATATTTCTAAAAGTCACCTGTAACTCAGATTTCTTGAAAATATAAAATTGTTAATTGTTTTTAGTATGAGTCAAAATGAAGCGTTATTATAGTAATTAACCCCAATAAACCAAAGAAATTTCAGGAAATAATACTTATTTTACTGGACAGTTACGTTAGTCTGTATATTTTAGATTTTAGTGATAAGTTATTTTTTCAAACCCTTTTTTTCTAAACTGTAATGCGTGAATCCTTTTTAAAATTAAATTAAGTTTATTTTATTTTAAAGGTAAATAGATAAATCTGAGTGCTCTATTCGTGCCGATGGTAATTATTTGAAGCTCAAAAAATTTAAACGAAAATCATGTTATTTATTTTAAGGATAAAGAATATTAACTGGGCCTTATTGTAAATATAAACTTCGATCAATAGAGCTAATAATATGGGGGTAGGCTCTATAGCTATAAAAAGGTATGAAAATATTAAACAACTTGATTTTTAAATGAATTTACAATAAGTTGTTTAATTATTGAGGATCTCTTCAGAGAAGCTGAAGAAGTCATGGAAAAGGATTTAAATAGATGAAAATATATTTTAAATCCTTATAAATATTAATTTATAAATTTAAATTGTTCCAGCTATGAAAAATTTAACTGTAAGAATAATTTCTTAATCTTGTTTACATGAAAAATCGCCACTTAATGTATATTAGAATTATCGAAAAATTGATAAAATCTAAGCTCCGAAGAAAAGTAGAAAAAAATTTCGTTGAATTATTAAATTACCTAAAAAATAATTTTTTTTTTCAAATTTCAATTGAATATAACCCGATTTTTTTAAACCTTTCTTTTACCGTGTTAAATATTTAAAATATTAAGCTACCACAATAATAATAAATATCAATTTTTTTTTCTTGAGTGAAGATAAATATCGCTAGCAGATTATTTTAGATATTAATTTTTTCAATTATACACACTAGTTAATTGGTTGAAAATCATTTCATTTAATTTTATTTATACGTTTTTAAGTAATATTTTTCAAAAAATACAGGTTTTTTTATGGTGAAATTTTGTATTAACAGTATAATTTAATATCATAAATATCATATAACATATAGTCATGAGAATATTTAACTTTTTGATGGATAATGCTTTTTTACTGTTTTTATCCTCAAATATAGTTGTGGTGAATTATTTTGGAAAGTATTATGGTTAAATTTTATTTAGATTTTCCGAATTATATGAGCTTCTTTAGTATTAAATTGAGTAATTATTAATAAAAATTACAATTTTATCATAACTTTTTTAATTATGCATTTATTTATCGCGTAGTGTGAAAATAAATATATTTGAAAATGTATTATATTTAAATTTTCTATTAGGCGGATGAAATGATCGTGAAAAAGATATACTTATTAATGCGAGATGATATAAATGAATAAATGCATTTAAAATCATTTTTCTCTTCATTCTAATATTATAATAATATGTTTTTATTTTTTTTCTAATACAGAATTAGTCAATAGGTACTGAAATATGTGAAAAATAAATCATGTTGGTTTAAAGTGGTATATTTTATTAATGTTATTTTTTTTTATTAATAATGGGTTCCTTTCGTTTTATTCAATTAAAATTTTTTAACCTAAATTAAATAAATGATCGATAAGTTATTTTAATTTTCGATGACTTAGTTTTTAAATAATTTAATTCATATATTTTAATATTTTTATATACACTTTATAGGATTATTTTGTGTTTTCTTCATTTTTCACCCGTATCTGTGGTAAATATGGCTTTTAATATTTCAATCCTTAAAGCTTTAGGATTCAGTTTTCTTCCATGATTGATACGATTTTTTAAATAAATTGATATTATTACATAGAATAATAATAAAAATAACCAATTTTTATTGTAAATGGAGGTCTAATTTTTGATATCTGAAAATATATCCTAAAATTTTTAAATTTTTTAAGATTTTTTCTAATCGATTTCACCGAATTTCGATTAAAATTATATTATAGCAAGTTTTATAACAGTGTTTTCAGTCAGTTTTTAACCTTTCGCAGACCGATTGAAATTTTCAAATTTCTATTTGGAACTATAAAAATTTATTTGAACTTTTTTTGAAATATATAATCTTTTAATACCCGGGTTTTAGCCTTTTTTCAATGACAATTGGATCTCTTTCAAAAAGAAAATCGAAATTTTTAGCCCCAAACTCAACCTTTTTACAAAATCAATTTAAAATTTACAATAAAATTGTAAATTATAACTTTTTTCATTCAAAATAGTTAATCTTGGTGTTAAAAAATAAATAACAAACGAAAAAAATTAGTTATTGAAACCGAATGAAAAATTTAGGCATATTTTTATCTTGAACCCTTGCATCTAAAATACTTTAATTTGTAAATATCGGCTCTTATGTTTATAGAAAAATATTTTAAATCAAATTTATAATGAATTTATGATAATATAATGGGGAAATATAAATATCAAAATTCAGAAAATAAAGCATTCAAAAACAAAATTTATGATTTTTTTGAAAAAAATGATATTTTTCAATCTATTTTGAATTTTTAAATGTGTTTTGTTGAAATTTAAATTTTCAAAAAGATCTGTTTTTATTTTAATCAGTTAAATTTACATTTGTAAAAGGTTCAAAATTTTTTTATAAAAAATTCAAATAAAGTTAGAAATATTCATATTTAAAATGAAAAGGCTAAATTTTCGATGAAGATTCAAATATATGTATACCATAGTATTTTAAATTTAAATTATAATTATAATTTATCTTATAAGATATCATTGATTTTACCAAATTATTAATTTATTGGAATTATTCCATAAAATTAAGGTTCATGTATATATTTTTTAGGTGATATATATATTTTTTTGCTTATGTCTCGATTCTTGTACATTTGTTTTGAAAAAATCAATAATTATTCAATAATTTTTTAACAATAATAAAAAAAAATCTAAAAAATAAGTTATTTTTTCAGGGTTATTTTTTTTGCAAAAATTATTCAAAAAAAAGTATATGATATTCAAGATATAATGTAACTTATATTTCGTCTTTTCATCTCCAAAAGACCGAAAAAAAGTGACTATAGGTTTAAGACCTATTTTAGAAAACCACTATTTTTATTGAAAATTTATTTTGGGATTAAGCTCGATATATTTAATGTAGATAATTTTAATTATCAATTATTTTTCCCAGAAAAAAAATTTGGATGGAAAATTTATTATTTTATTATTTTGAGTCGAAGTAACATTATTCGGCCTAAATTTTGATTATTGAATAATTTTTAACAACTAGACTCGCATAAAAATAAAAGATATTTTTAGTAGATAAGCTGCTTCCATGTCTTATTTTATTGATTTATAAACCACATAAATATTATTTTTATGCTCAATTTAGAGGTTATAAATCCAAAGGATAAAAATTTGAATATATTATTTATCATATCAATAGGATGATAATAAGATTAGCCATAATTTAGATATACTAAATAATAATAATAAACGATTTGGTATAATATTTATACACTAAAATTTTGACCTTCGGTTATAAAATTATATTTAAACTTTCCATACCAAAAAAAAAAAATTTTCTACCTCCCGTAGGAAGTCATCTCTTTCTAATTTTTTTTATAAAAAATTTTAGTCAGGATTTAAATCCTATTTGGAAAATCAAATATTTTTATAGATTTAAAATGTACAAATATATTATAATATTTTTAATTAATTCTCAAAAAAATTTAAATGATTTAAATAATAATAATGATTTATTCATGATTTATTCAATAATTCTTATTATAGAATTTATTTATTGAAATGGATAAAAAGCTCATTATTTGTGCGAAAATTTAGAATTTTTTTAAAAGTATTCAACATCAAATTTTACATGCGGAGTGACCTTCGTACCCACTGGATAATTCTATTCTTCGGTTTGTTCTAAGTGAAGCAATTTTTTATCTTATAAAAATTATATTATTATAATTTTTTTTAAAAACCCCATCACATATAATCCATAAATTACTTTGCGTTATATATAAATAATAATAGAAAAAAATATATAAATTATTATAATAATTTTTTCATTAATAAAAAATATAGATTTTACACCTAAATATTTTCTAAAAAATAAGATCTTATTTTGAAATTTAAATTATCACATCAGTTTTCTCATATTTGATAAATTTCCGCATCAAAAAGCTATTTCATGAAAATAGAGGATAAATAGGTTATAATAACCCGAAAATTTGGTCCTTTTTTTTTCTAATATAATAAACTTGCTTTGAATAAGCTTTTTAAAAGTAAATTCATTCAAAATTTTAAAAT
>LSSL01001717.1:0-16469 GCA_001953115.1 Smittium mucronatum
GCCTCTGCATTAAATTCAGCTGCGTCCTCAATCTTGTCTTCGGCTGCATCATCAGCCGTATCCTCAATAGTAAATTCAAACATTTCACAAAGATCCGATTCTAACCAATCTACTTTCGGGATATACCACATACTATTCACAGTATTGATGGTTGTAGTTCCCCTAATATAATCATAACTGTGTTTCCCTTATTGGCCGATAAAAAAAAAAAAAATACATATCGTTATTGTTTACTAATGTAAAAAAAAAAAAAAAAGAATACTCGATTAGATGCTTATTGTTAATTTTAAAGATGATCTTTCTTTTATATAGACACAAAAAATCTCCACTTTCCCGCTTTTCTATAAATAAAGATTTATGCACCCCTACCTTTTTTTTTTTGTTTTTGCTACATTCAAGCCCATATTTATATGGAGAAAAAAAAGTACCTTGCTTTCTTTTCTCTTTGAAATACTTTTTTTTTTTGAAACAAAAAACAATCAAATACTTTTATTTAACTTTTATTTTATTTTATTTTGATATTAGTTTCCTCATTTCAATTCACGAAATGGGAGCAAAGAAATAATTGATTTTTTCCCCCAAAATACTACTCCTTTGTTCTTTATTTTATTGCTTTAGATTTATTCAATTTTTCATTTGCAGACGTATATTTAATTTTTACTAGGTTGAATCAAACTTCGCCTGAAACTGTACATATACCTTGCTTTACCCATTTTCTAATTTCTCAAATGAAAAAAAAAATATATATATATATATATATATATACCAAAAGTTTTGGATACAAAATTTTCATTGTTTTTACATTTATAAACCCCATAAACGATACATAAATTTATTATCACAAAATTTCAGTTTATTTTTATTTTTTACAATCTTTTGGGAATTTTTATTTAAAAGTCATAAAAAGGTTTAAAAAAAAATTACCAAATTATTTTTATTGTATGTATATTAATTTTCTATAAACCAAAACTTTCCCATCATTAAAATCACATCCAATCAATCCAAAATTTCTATCCTTCCACTCGTTATTTCTCAATCATATTCAAAATATCTTTTTTTCGGCATTTTCGTCACTATTACTGCACCTTCCATCACCGAAAAATGGGAAGAATAAGCATGTGGATTTATAGTTTTTATACTATTTTTTTCTATCGTAAATTGCAACTTTGTTCAATAAAAGTTGCAAGCTTACGTAAAAATGCCCTTTTTAGTCAAATTTATTTATCTAGTTTAATTATAAACATACTTTTTATGCTAGATTAATGAAACTAAATAACCAGATTGTAGAAGCAATTTTAAGCTATACATTATTCAATTAGTTTTTAAAATTTTTTGGGCTTTCAGAATTTATATCAGTTGCCAAAAAGAATTTTGCCGATTTTTTTATGTATTACTTGTAGAGTTAGGCAAAGAAATATATTAATTATTTGGTTGTTTATTAGAAATAATCGAAAAATCTCCCTGGATTTAAAAAGATATTAGCTATACAAAAAGTATTAAAGTCTTTCTAAATTATGATAGTATATGTACCGTTTCTTCTTATGAGGATGCTTCTCATCCATTTACAGCAAGTTTAAATTTTAAAAAAAAAAAAACTCAAAAAAAATAAAATAAAGATAAAATAATGAATTTAAATTCAGAAAGCATCTTTATTCTAAACCAAATTGATAATTTTTCTGAAGTCAAATAAATAAAAGTGTCTATAATTAACAATAATAGTCCATTACATTTTTCGGTAATGAAAAACGGTGCTTTACTATTGCGAAATACTGCTAAAAACATATTTTGGCGATGGTAAAAAAATAATGAGTGATCGAATCTAAATTTTGGATTTATTGACAGATATTTTGGTGACGCAAAAGTTCTGATAATTCGCTCATTGTTAAAATACCCACCATCGCGACGAACGCATAATGATATCATTAATATTCGATTATTTTTAGAGCGCTCTTGAATTTTTTTTTGAAACATATAGCCATTAACATCTAAACAAGTAAATAAACATAAATTCTTATAAGAAACTTTCAAAAACACAAAAAGAGCACTCTTTTAACGATTGAACTCGTACAAACATGCCTTAGTTGATTTGAAATAATTAAATATATCAATTAACTGAATTGATATAAAATAATCCTTGGTTATAAATAAATTCGGATCATTATTCTTATTAAATAGAAATCTGATTTTTTTTAAATACTTGATTTACTTTTTCATTGTCTGTTTATTATAAAATGAGCATTTAATTAATGCATAAAATTTTATTGAATTCATAACAGAAAAATAGGTAAATTTGTTAATAAAAATGGTACTCCCATTAAATCGAGGACTTTTACGTATATAACTATTTTTTGTAGATAACAATTCTAATTCTATCAATACAAAATATGGGCGATATATTTAAAGTTGGATAAATAAAATTTTGCGAATTAAAATAAAATCTAAATAAATATGGCAAAATTTTAAAATACAACTGACAAGAATCAATTTAACTTCGATTGATGAGAAATAGAAAATAATTATTGCGAAGCATATTTTGTGGAATCAAGTAAATTTATATAGCTTTAAAGCTATAGAAAAATACTTATTATATATGTATATCGAATCACAAATATTTAATATTAATTCGATTTTAAAATGCTGATAATCAAATTAGCTTTTTTTGAATAAAAAAAAAACATTTAAGCAGTTTTTAAATTGGTTAAGATTATTTCTATTTTAGTAAAATCTACCGAATTTTTATTGTTATTATGACAGGGAATAAATGTGATATTATTGGTTTAGAAAACTTTATTCACTATCAATTTTTTTTAAAAAATGCTTAAGTTTGGACCAAATAAACATTATATTCTTAGAAAATTTTATTTTTATTAGAATAAATAAATTAAAATTATTAAATTTTACATAAACTCAATTTTCAAAAAAAATTAATGTAGATAAAATTTTTTTTTTCAAACCTTCAATAAAGATAAATTATTTACTGTAAATAAATGCTTTTTACAGATTATTTTAAAACAGCTTTGTTTATATTGAGCAGCTTTTCTCACAAGCAAACAGTAATATTTGAAAATTTAAAATCACAAAAAAGTCTCATCTATGTGATTTACCTCATTAACCACACGATTGCATTATTTTGAACTGTGTTTAATCTGAAAACTAAAAAAAAAAAAAAAGAAGATTAATAGAATGATGAAATTATCTTTGTAGAAATAAATAAAATTATTAGATAGAAATTTGGATAAGAAATAAATTCCTATTTTTATATACATTAAATTTTTGTTAATATTTAATATTTAGGATATATAAAATAATCTGAAATTTCAATTATTGATAGAGATAAAAAATTTATGAATCGAAAGTGAATTTTTATATATTTATTGTAAATTTGGAATTTATTCCGAGCAGGATAGATAAATATTATGTCTTAAATTTAAAAAATTGAATGAAACTTTTTTAATTAGTATAAAAAATTCCTGTCTTCCAATATTGAATTTTTTTTACATGTATGTATTAATTAAATTTTCTTCAATTCCGTTAGATACCAATTATTTTAATTTTGTACAATGTTATACCATGAAAATAGAAAAATTAAATACTAAATAATTTAAATTCTCTAAGAAAATATCAAAAAAATATGAAAAAAAATTAATTTAATAGAAAATTTGCTTTGGGGGGAATTAATTCCGTAAATCTTACATTAATTAATAATCCAAACGTTTTATTATTTTTTTTATTTTTTTTATTTTTTATAATCAATTTATTTAAATTTTCAAATGATAGATAAAACCATCAAAGAAGTATAATAAAAGTAATATATAAATAAAACAAATCTCAAGGAAATCCGCGGCTCTATTGGCCCCATGCCTAACCTGAATTGGTTCGATGATCAAAGAATCATGACACTGAAAAAAATTCTGATTTTTTTAATAAGCGAAAATAATTCACTGATAAAAAAAATCTGGAATAAATTGGGTTTAAAATAATTGGATATAATAAAATAAATATCCAATGATTTTTGGTATAATAAATAATAATTTAGGCGATTAAATTGGCGTAGAATTTCACAAATATAAAGAAGAGGATATTCCAAAAGGGGAATAAATATAACACTTAATATAAATAAACATCTTTATAAAAGAAATTCGTGTAATATAGAATTCGAGTTGCTTTTTATACAAAAAAAAGTTCAGTTTCTTTGAAAAAAAATTTATGAGAGAATTGATATTTTTTTCTGGTCCTTTTTTTGATATATTATTTTAATTTGATTCATTATACCATAAAAAAAATCATGAAACAAGTTCAAAACACATTTCTTTATATAATAAGGGGGAAAATATCGATTTCTTTGCTGTTGTAGACCTGAATAGCAATATAAAAAAAACATACAGTAGAATTTGAAAAACTTAGATTGAGTACAGGGGAAACTTTGTCGAATTTTTTTAATTAAAATTTTGAAATAATCAACATAAAATCTGTTTATAATTGAAAAAAAAATGATTTAACTATTTTTGATATGTATAAAAGTTTTAAGATAATTTTATTTAATTTCATGTTTGGTATTTGAAGAATAGATAGGATTTTATCAGACTTATGTTTTTTCTAAAATCCAATTCAGCTATGAAGAAACAAAGAAAAAATTTAGAAAATTGAAAATATTAGGAAAAATAAAAGTCTAAAATAAAATAAAAAATTCAAAAAAATAAATAAGAATATCTTGTTATAAATGCTGTCTAAACTAAAAAAACCAAATCTACTATTACAATCTAAAATAATAATTTAAAAATTGAGTTAATTAATGTTACCATTCATAATATCTACTAATTATAATTATTTTTAAGCACAATTATATAAATATATATAAATTAATAAAATCGTTTAACACAATTAATAGAATTCCACTTGAGACAATAAAATAGTACTTTATTTTGAAAATAATTCTCTAGAATAAAATATTCCAATTTAAATCATATATTTTAATTAAAAAACAGGTATCACAATTTTTTCACTGAAACCTAACCCCTGAAAAACATATTATTTCTGAAATGAGTGAAATTATAGTTCAGCCATTAAAAAAAAAATTCATCGCTGAAACTTCACTGATTCTAACTAAAAATTTGGCGCTTTTTTTTATATTGTGGTTTTATTATGAAATGCTAAATTTATTTGAAATGTAACTTTTTTTAGATTTTTATGTCTTATACATTAATAATCCTTTCCGTGTCACAGTTCTTTCTTGAGTCATATTCGAAATATATCAATATACACAAATAAATTATTTCTTGGTATGTATAATATAATAAAATATTACCAGTCCAATTATAGCTCTGGGAGAATAAATTAAACAATAAATTATATTTTTAGCTATTAAGGGTAAAGATATGGTATTTATCAGTCCTAATAAAGTTAATAATCATTTCAAATCAAAATATAATTATTTTACGTTATTTTATCATATTCTTCTTTTTTTATTAAAATTTATCAAAAAAAATATGAATTTATTTACATTGACGCTGAAACAGTTCGATTTTTATAACTTCTTTAGACCTTAATAAATTCCATAAATAACGAAAATCATTGCTGTTTTTGATTTAATAATGAAATTTGCGATCTGGTGTAATTATTAATATTTTTTTTTATTAAAGTTAAAAGTTAGTTATGAATTATAGGGAAGGAATTATTAACAAAAATAAGCTCTATAAAATAAAATAAAATAAATCCTGCATTATTTCTGTTATTATGGAAAAAAAAAAGTTTCCAATAAAATAAAAAGCCGCATGATTTTAGGTAATAAATTTTTTGATTTCAGAAGCGAAACACTAGGAAGTTTTAATTTTAATTATCCATCTACAGATTCAACTAATCGGGTCATTATTTAGTTTTTTAAAAAAATTAAACTTTAAATAAACTAAATATAATCATTATTAACGAGAAAAATCAAGCCTAAATAAATATACTATAATTTTTGCCAATACAACAGAAAATTTTTTTAAGTTTTACATCTTCAGCGTGGTTCATTTTTTAAAATTATGCTTAAATATTTTTTACAAGATTAAATTAGGCGGTGATATTAAATTAATATTTTTAATAAAAAAAAAATTATAAATAAATTTATTTAAAAAATAGAAATCAAAATTAAATTTCTAAAAAAATAAAAAAAATTGAAAAAATTAATAAGGATTGTATACTAGATATTAAAATTATAAAAATATATATAGATATTGAAAATCATTTTTCGTAAAGATTAGAGTATTATTACATTTGAATTACATGCCATATAAATGCCCATAATTATTACAAAGTTCAGAGTTAAATATCAATTAATTAAATTAATGCCCTAAAATCATGCAAAAAATCATTTTAATTTAAAATATGTTAATGACACGAGAATATAATAAATATAATTTTCTAAATCCGGTATTTTAACAAAGTAAATTTTATCCAAAAAAAAACACATATCGTGTTGTACACTCGGTGTATTATTCGTTTATTTTAATTGTGATTTTATTGAATAATTAAATATGTTGGTATGTATAATTTTAATTTAATCAATTAATAATATATTAGGTATTACCGAACTAAATTTACCTAAAATGTATTAGTAATAATTGTAGATATAAAGTAGAAAAAAATAATAATGCAAAAATACAAAATTTCAACATTGGTAAAATATATTAAAATAAAAAAAGCTTTTTTGGAATAAAATTTGTAATGTATACAAATATTTTAAGTTAATGAAAATCAATTTATTTTCCGATAGTTTGATAGAGGTATAATTATTATAATACGGTATCATGAAATTTAACCTACTTTCATTGTAAATAATATTCACCTACTCGTATTTTTTTCTGATTTTTATTCTTATCAAGACTATAAATTATAAAGCTAACGGACTATAAAAAAACTTATTTGTAGTGAAAATATAAAAATATTCAAATATCATATTTTAATTAGCTGAAATACTAGGTGAAATAATCAGTATACCAATTTACAATAAGCCGATTTTAATTTAGCCTTGTAATACAGATGGATAAATTATTTTTAATTGAATTTTTTTAAATATTGATTACTTTAATTGAATATTAGTGCACTAAAAATAAAAGTAATAATCTATTGATATTTAAATTTAAATTTATTTATAATAAAGTGATGGTTTAATCAGATTATAGTTTTAAATGAGAATTTAAAAATTTATGATTTTAAAAATATAAATGTTAACAAAAATCTGAGATATTATTAAAGTAAATTCAGAAATAATATAAAGTTGCTTTTTAAGTTTTGATTTTGATTTTTGATTGGGTTAAAAAGAACTAAAAATTAATTGAACGGTTTTTTTTTGTTAATCTTCCTAAATTTATTCGAAAATTTACTTTAATGACTTGGGAAAAATAAAAGTCAAGAAAGGATGCGTGAAAAGTGGTGATTCGCCAATATGATGATTTTAATTTATAAAGAATAGCAATTTAAAGGATACAGGATTAATAATTTTTTTATATAAAACCTTCCACTTTTCACAGTTTAAATGTAATAAAAGTATAGCCCATGCTTTATATCTAGTTTAATGAGCTAGAGAAAAGCAAAATAAAAACAACTTTTGTTTAGTCCTGAAGAATCCGAGAATATTTAACACACGAATAGAAGAAAATATAAAAAAATTCATGAAAAAAATATGATATTTAAAACAAAGATGCTCTTTTTTTGCCATGTATTTTTGATGTGAAGTAAATATATATACAAGATTCACAGTAAATAAAAAAAGGTTTCTTATGAAATTTAATTCAAGTAACTGTAATATACCATTGAGCGTTCTCTTCAGATTTTTTTTTTTAAAAAACTACATATTCTCGGTTTAATATATTAATAGAAATAGATACCGTAAAATAAAATTTCGAAGGGTTTTTAGTTTTGGATACATTAAATAATAAGAATATTTTTAATGGGCAAAAGTTTTTTGTTTTAAACTGGTGATAATTCATTTGTTTTTTAAGCACCATAATGATATTGGATTATTCCGAATTCCAAATGAAAAAAAAATCATATATTATATGCCAAAATTGAATAGATAGCTCATAGTTATACTATATCGGATATTTGGCTTCTCTAAATGCGTTTTTAGCAATTTTATTATTATTATTATTATTTTTTAAAAAACGGGGTTCAAAAGTTTATCCCAATTAATAAAAAGTTTAATCCCGAGAATTTAAATTAAACCATAAATATTTTATTTCAGAATAATGAGGAGTATAAATACTGAATATAAAAAATTAATATACAATTCTAAGGTTTTAAGGTTTTATTAAACAGTCTTTTAATAAAAAAATAGCTAATCCTGCAACCATCCTTAAGGTTTTTTTTTTAAAGGGAATATATTTAAGGTTAATAAAATCAATGTATTATGATATTAAAATTCTAATCGATTGTTCTCAATTATAACCAATCCTTATTTAAAGTTTTGAATTTTATAGCAAAGAAAATATGCTTCTATTTATTGCCTTTTCAATTAAATCGCAGGTCAAAAAAAAAGAAATGAAAGTTTTATCTGATGAAAGAAAATTATTAGATGTTCGTACCGGGATACTTAGCCTATATCAAACCATTGGGCTACGGATTATTTTGTATCTAATGCTTAATTCCGAACCAACAATTATAATTATGTAGCTATAAAGGTGTCAGCCTTTTAGTTTTAGTTCAATTCTACCATTAAACTGATAATATTTGTGCATCATTGGATAAATCAAGAGATTATGGCAATTGGAATTCTTAATTTGGGAGATTCTTTCGAAGACCAGACTTTTTTTTTCTGTGCAATCTATTGGCTATACTTGAATTTAATTAAAATCAGTCCAATAAAAATAGAAAAACATGCTGGCTCTAATAAATTACAACACTTTACCAGTAGAAAATCAGCCTCTAAAATTCATATTTTGAATTACCCAATAAATTAACACCGGATCTTAGCTCAATCTTTCCAAATTGGGAAAATAGTAAAAATTTAGTAGGAAAGTGTCCGCTCTCAAAGAGAATTTCCCATTTATATAAATGGGTGTGAGGCTAAATTTGGGTCCGGAAAGAGTTAACAGAAGGGAATCTTTTTTTGGCCAAGGCGCAAAGTGGCATATATTTTTATTGAAAACGAGTAAAAAAAGACGATTAGTCCTTCCAGAGTTGGTGATACAAAAATGGTCGCCATTTTTTGACCAATGGAGATATTTTTTAAGATGATCGTATAACTGGTCCAATTGTGTTTATTTTCGAATACTAAATTACAAATCGCACAAAAATGAATTCAACGCAACTATGAGCTCGGAAAGAGTTAAAAAACAAACCTGGAATAATCAAATTTAGTTATAAAGTTTATTTGAGACGAATTCTAATGAATAAAAAAACTCGATGATTTGCTATAGTTTTTTATGGTTGCTTAACTAGCTAAGGTTTTGAGACAGCCTGGATATACTAGTTGTTGAGGAGGATGGTTAATTAGACTAGATCAACTTAGAGCAAATACCCACATCTATTTCATCATTAAAATTCCAAACTCTAATTTATATCTTTATCAATTTCCTCTTTTTGACCTCAAAAAAAAAAGCTTTATTTCGAACTGGTTGGCTAATTTTCTAAACTTGAAAATGCAATCGTCTGTTTTGTGAGCGTCACATTACACAAAATCTATAAATAATAATTCTCTTCGACATTGGCTTATTATTTCACTGGAAAAAAAGTGCATGGTTTATTTGCAGCAAATTAGAGGTTTTATACGATCCTTATTATGGCGGTTTCTTTCAGCAAATACATTTTGGTATTGGGTATTTGTTTAGAATTGTTATTGGTTTGAAAATATATGACATTTGTGGCCCAACCTTCCTGAAGAAAGCAAATCATGAGAAGAGACAATAAACTTCCCCCTGGCATTATATGCCCAATTAAAAATAGTTGAATTTTGCTATCCATTTTAACGATTTTAATTGGCTATTACTCAGTATAGTAGGCGTCATTTGTTGACTAAACAAAGTAGAGTGATCATTTAAGCTATTATTAATGGGTATTTAAATTTATGATTGTATATGATGGCCAGTATTAAACGCAAATAATATTGTTGGCAAACCTAGAGCGGTCGAATCAAAGCTATTGGCCAAATAAAAATCCAAAAACAGAGCTAAGTGAGAATTCTCTATTTGGTGATCCTATCTGAATAGTAAAAAAATGGCGTTCCTATTTTCTGAAAAGCCAATCTTTCTTATATTCTTCAAAGCCCTTATTACCTTTGTTGTTACATATTAAGAAAAGTCGATACCATCGACTGTTAGTAACGAGGGACAGTTACCGCCGTATAATCTTTATAGAGCTTTTGACCTTCACTCAACACTCATTGTAATAGTATAAATCTACACAATACCTCGAATTTCCATACCTCCTACACTTTAACATATTTCCAAATATCATAGAACGTACAAATTCGATCTCCCCTAATATTCATCAATACACTTTGTCTATATCATCTAAACTATTAATTCTCGCTCGAAGTTTTTCTTTTTTCTGCCATTTATAGCATAAGATTTCAAAATGTCTCCACGTAAAAGTAAATTTCTTAAAGTGAGGTTAGTAGATGATGATCAATATGAATTAGAGAGTAGAGATGATCAGCGGGGAAATGCATACAGTGGAATAACGATAGGCCAATTAGTTCCCGAAGATATCTATGATGATGACGAACAGGACCATCATTTAAATTCTAATTATGACATTAATGATGGAAATTCTGATTATGGGCTAAACCACATGACTGATCCTGGAAATCCATCAGACAAGGTATCTAGTTATCAAAAAAAAAGATACATTGAGCCTCAAGATGCTGGCTATTTAACTCGAGCTTCTACAATAATTAAAAAAGGATTTGACGGTTTAGTTGACAGTCAAAACTCAAGCGAAAACACCGGCGAATCTAGGATGATCCATCTAAATTCCCAATCCAGCAATAAATCTCTCAAATATATTTCTAACTACGTTACTACTGCTAAGTATAATTTCTTCACTTTTATTCCAAAATTTCTATTGGAACAATTCTCCAAATATGCAAACGTATTTTTTCTTTTTACTTCGTGTATTCAACAAATACCCGGTGTTACCCCCACATCAAGATATACTACCCTATTCCCACTTTTAGTTGTGCTTTTCGCCACTGCAATTAAAGAAGTTGTGGAGGATTATAAACGTCATAGCTCAGATAAAGAGGTTAATACTAGCATCGCCAAAGTAATTAGAGACGGTATCCTAATTGAATGTCAGTGGAGGTATATTGAGGTAGGCGACATTATTCGTCTCGATAATAAAGACTCTATTCCCGCTGATATGGTTCTTCTAAGCAGTTCTGAGCCCGAAGGTTTATGTTATATAGAAACAAGTAATTTAGATGGTGAGACCAATCTCAAAATCAAACAAGCTAGGCCAGAAACCTCGCATTTAATTACGTTAGAATCCGTTAGCAAACTTGTCGGTTTCGTTAGATCTGAACTTCCCAATGACAATCTTTACAATTATGAAGGTGTTATTATATCCAAAGGTGGAATCCTCGGCAATTGTACTTTCCCTCTAGATCCCCAACAGTTGTTATTAAGAGGTGCTGTCTTAAGGAATACCGATTGGATATTCGGTGTTGTTGTTAGTACCGGCCACGAAACCAAATTAATGAGGAGTGCTACATCTGCTCCAATTAAACAAACCACTGTGGAAAGGATGACAAATAAGCAGATCCTTTTTCTATTTGTAATACTACTAGTTTTAGCTGTGTTTAGCGCATCTGGAAACTATATATTTCTCAAAAATAATCGTCAAAATTTGAATTACTTAATGATATCCTCTTATGTCAGTGCTGCGCAGTTTGTAAAAAACATTCTAACGTTCATTATCTTATATAACAATCTCATCCCCATAAGTTTGATGGTTACTATGGAGATTGTCAAATATTGGCAAGCTCAGCTTATAAATAGCGACCTGGATATGTTTGATGAAAAAACAGGAACTCCTGCATCAGCCAGAAGTTCATCATTAGTAGAGGAATTAGGTCAAGTGGGCTTCATTTTTTCCGATAAAACTGGTACATTAACGTGTAATATCATGGAATTCAAAATGTGCAGTATTGCTGGGAATATTTACGCCGAGACTGTGGACCCAGCTAAAAGAGCCAAAGTAATAAAAGGAAAAACTGTTGGTCATTACGATTTTGATGCTCTTCTAAGCAAAATTAAATCGTCTGGCCCACAAGGAGAGCTATATCAGTTCTTTGAACATATGGCAACTTGCCACACCGTCATCCCAGAACGCACAGATCCTTCTACAAATAGTTTTGAATATCAGGCCTCCTCTCCTGACGAAGGTGCTTTGGTCAAAGGCGCTGCAATGCTTGATTTCATCTTCACAACTAGAAAACCTAGATCAATAACTGTAAACATTTTGGGCGAAATGAGAAATTATGAAGTTCTGTGTATTAACGAATTCAACAGTAGTAGAAAAAGAATGTCTGCAATTTTGAGATGCCCAGACGGTAAAATCAGACTCTTTTGTAAGGGTGCTGATACTGTTATTTTAGAGCGTTTAGAAGATAATAGCTCAGAATATGTTCAAAAAGTTACTGGGCATCTCGAGGAGTTTGCCACTGAAGGTTTAAGAACACTTTGTTTGTCAATGCGTGAAATATCTGAGGGGGAGTATGACCAATGGAAAGATATATATCTTAAAGCTGCCCAAACTGTTAATAACAGACAACAGCAGCTTGACTCTGCTGCTGAGCTCATTGAGAGAAATATGGTATTACTGGGAGCAACAGCAATTGAAGATAAACTTCAAGACGGTGTACCAAAAACAATATTCACACTCGCTCAAGCAGGTATCAAAATATGGGTCTTAACTGGAGACCGCCAAGAAACAGCAATAAATATAGGTTACTCATGCAAACTTATTCAAGAAGATTTTTCACTTATAATTTGCAATTCAAATACTCATTGGGAAACTAAAGAATTTTTGAGGCAGAAGCTCTTAGCAATTCGTGATTCATCAAATGGAGCTGGTGCAGTGGATTTAAATTCCTTGGCTTTGATAATAGATGGGAGGAGTCTGGACTTTGCTCTCGAGAAAGACATTGAGGATATATTTCTTGAACTGGCCGTTCTTTGCAAATCAGTCATTTGCTGTCGTGTTTCTCCACTTCAAAAGGCTCTGGTAGTAAAATTGGTGAAAAGAAAGAGGAATGAGGTATTATTAGCTATCGGTGATGGGGCTAATGATGTTAGTATGATTCAAGCTGCACATGTGGGAGTGGGAATAAGTGGTCAAGAAGGGCTACAAGCTGCTAGATCATCCGATTTTGCTATATCAGAATTTAGACATCTACGAAAACTATTACTGGTGCATGGATCATGGAGCTACCATCGTTTGAGCAAAATGATATTATACTCGTTTTATAAAAACATCACCTTGTACATTACCCAATTTTTGTTTGCATTTTACAATGGATTTTCCGGACAAACTCTTTATGAATCGTGGACGATAACAGGGTATTCTGTGTTTTTCACAGTTATGCCACCGATATCAATAGGACTATTCGATCAGTACTTGTATGCAAGATCATTGGATAGATATCCAGAGATGTACAAGATGGGACAAAATTCGGAATTCTTCAATGTTAGTGCATTTTGGGGGTCAACTATTAATGCATTTATACACTCTGTCATAATATTCTTCTTGGGGACAAATGTCCTTAAACCCTTTGTCACCTATCATGGTCTTGAGATGAATCATTGGGCTTATGGTGTAACATTATATTCAGCAGTCGTTTTAACAGTTTTGCTAAAGGCTGCATTACTAACATCCACTTGGACAAAGTGGACCGTTGTAGCTATTCCTGGATCATTGTTAATATGGATAGGGTTCATTCCACTGTATGGGTATGTTGGGCCGAAGATAAAGATAGCATCGGAGTACCAGGGCATGAATAGTGTAACACTTGGAAACCTAACCTATTGGCTAGTGTTTTTGCTAATCCCAATTACCTGCATTTTGCGAGATTATAGCTGGAAATATTTTAAGCGTATGTATCTATCTCGTGCGTACCAAATTGTACAAGAAATTCAAAAATTCAATATTCCGGATTATAGACCACGAATGGAAAGATTCAGGAAAGCGGTTCATAAAGCACGGGCTCTACAAAGAATGAGGAAGAACAGAGGATATGCTTTCTCACAAACTGAAACCGATCAAACAAAATTGATAAGATCTTATGACACAACACGGACTAAGCCTTCAGGAAACTAGGATAGCTTTAACCCTCCAATCACCCAATCCTCTTTTTTTATCTTTAATTATTATCTTGATACTTTATTTATATTTTAATTACATATAGCAGGTCTCTTATTTTTTGGATACTCTATACTTGCTCGGTTTTTTATTATGAAACCATTGAATTTCAAATGGAGTTCTATTTTGTCTGCATTTTTGATTTATAAAAAAATAGTTGACGATTCGGTTTCTAAGTTTAATAGGTCTATGGCTATGTCTCAATTGTGCATCTTTCTGAGATGATTTTGAATTCTATATCATTTAGAATGCAGTTTAGATGTTGGTATTTTTTAGTCTGCCATTTGGGATTTCGCAGTTTATTGGGTAACAAATAGTGAACAGAACTTTTAAAAGAAAATTAAACCGATAGAAACGCGATGATTTTGTTGTTATATGGAGCATTCGATGGCCAAAAAGAATAACACCAGACCAATGAATTTTTTTTAACTAAAAAATAAAATGCAGAATGGAAAAAACTTGGAGGTTCGGTTAAGAATTTATTAATGGGTCGAATATCAGGTAATTAAAAAAAAATCAACGAGTTTGATAAAAAACCAGGTGTTGTTTTTAAACCAGCGAGTGGGTTTCCAAGAAATGTGGAAAATTTTCGAATGAATCAATTACCGGACGGCTCAACGCCAAAACCATCGATTGAATTTATTTGGTCTTTTCAAGAAAAAAAAAAAAGAGGGAGGGGAGAGAGGGATTCCAGAGACGATCAAGATCATATTTGAAATGTATAAGTAAAAAAAAAAAAGGAGTGGGTAGGGACTAATGTCCGTATGAGCACAATCGAGTGATTTTTTTAATTTATTTTTCACTCGAAATAACTATTTTACAAGTAAGCGGTAGTTTATCTTTTTCTGATGCAGTCTAACCGTACAATTCAGGAGAAACTTTTTGGGTATTTGGTGTGAGAGTTTGGAAAATGGGAGGATTTTCCCAGATTCACGCTCGCGACTCCAATCAAATAACTAGGCCATGGTCAAATGAAATTTTGGAAAACATTCGTGAAATACTTTTATTGATATTTAAAGATATTAATAATGTATCTGCTTTTTTTTCTAGGAATTTCCGGAGCTTATAGAAATAATAGAGCCGTGTAGAGGAGCTGGATTTTATTTTATTTTACTGCAAACCACTATATTCGCATCATTGAACTTTTATTAGAGTTTAAATAATAATAAAAATTATCCCAAGGCCAAGTTAAATTTAATGGAATTTAAAAGTAACATACCAAAGACCCTAGAGCACACATATATATAACCTATAAAATAACTCCCGTTTAAGAATAGAGTACTATCTGCATAAACCTAGCATTCTAAAATGGCTAAAAAGCATGATATAGTGGATCCATTAACATGTGGTAAATTATAATGCGCCAAAAAAGTACAGAATGCCAGAACTATTGGTATACTACCAATTGAAATACTGGCATTTCGCATACTTTTTGGCCAATAAATAAAAAGTACCGCAGCGAGGACACAAACCTTGGAAGTTTTAAAAGGCAGTCAAATCTCAACTAATAAACAAAACTAAATGTAAAAAGGTGGGCAGAAAAGGGATACGAAATGGCACTATCTTGTAGCCTAGATTCGAATCAGTTTACATTTTATCGCGAATCCATTTTGGAAAAAAATAAGTTTAATCCAACATACTTTACTATTTGAATGAGATAAAAATAGAAAGCCTTATCGTTTTAGTTGATGTTGGATTCTTCTTGAGTGTAGCAGTCATGATCAAGGACTTGTAATCACTAAATATTGCATCCAAAGTTGGTTTTGACAACTATTTTCCCTTTTAAGCTTAATCGGATCATAGGCGAAGATAAAGCACAAGTATTACCCAATACTTTTACTTACAAAAATGATTAAAGTTTGATCAAATTGATATGTTGGCTTTTCAATCCATAAAATATTCGGCAGATGGTGGGAAAGCATTCATGTTTGTGAGCTTTCCCAGAAAGGAAGAGGTTGGAAAAAAGCGACTAATAGTAAAGCCCAAGCATGTCCACAGCCAAATTCTTGGCCAACATAATCGATAAAAATGATCTGACTCGCTAACTAATGTTTTTTTATTGGAGCTAACAGTAAAGCTATTCTTGCTGCTGATTTAGACCCAGAAATCTCCCCCCCCCCCCCAAAAAA
>LSSL01001717.1:21525-46405 GCA_001953115.1 Smittium mucronatum
TGAAAAAAAGAAAAAGTCGTATAGAAAAGGCTATTATCCCAACTACAATAAGCCCCTCTGCCGAACTACCGGCTGCATACCTACGGGAATAGGGTGCAATCTACCAACCGAAGGACCCATCTTCTGGCATATCTTCTAGTAGGTGTATGACTGAGTCTCTAACGGTTATGAATTAAGCTCTTTGTCAATTAAAAATAGCTCATTGAATCTACTGAGCTCCTAGTCAGAGTCTACTTCTAACAGGATTAATAAAAATAGGCTCCTATCCAAACTTAGGTTTGATCGATATGACTTTCCTACAAATAGCTGTTAGGCGCTGATATCCGCATGACTGTCGAACGCTGGACTTGTGCACTATACTATGTCTCAGCTGTTTTAAACGATCGGTTCCTCTTGTTTCGATATGGTCCTCCTCTGGAATCGCTGTCCTCCGAATCGCTGTGCGCCGTCTCCACTACTCCCAACCAAGAATAGTACAACGCTGTGTGAAATTTTAGTTTAGTGTACTTTGAAAAGTACACATTCAAGCCCCTAAACCACGGCAAGGTATTTCCCTCTTTGGAGATTTGCCGCGGTCAAAACTAAATTACATCTACTAGCCTATTTTTAATAGCCAGTAAGTTTCTTAAAAACACGAAAATTGGAGGCAGAATCTAATAAATGTCGGGTTTTCTATTTCCAGCTGACTGCATTGTAATATAATTCGGAAAATTAACATAAAGATAGTTCTACAAAATAAAAAAAAAAAGGCTCGTCCAAGATATTTTGTGTCTATGGGCTAAAGGAAAATAAACTAGCTTAATTATATAGCATCAGCCAATTAGTTGAGCTCTAGTACATATTCCGTTTTTTTTTTCCCCCAGCTTCGAAAAAATCGACTTTTAAAATTAAAAATGTCATAGCATTTAGCTTTTAATAGCTCATAGGAATACTTTCAAAAGTAATCATACCCCCAAAATATTTTCAAAATTGATCAAAAAAATGGAAAAAAATTCTCAAGTGGCTGTCCTTATATGTTTAAATTTTACAAAAATGGCCAGAAAGAAATATTTTATAATATCCCCATTATCTATCAAGAAAATCAAGGTACATTAAAACTTTTAATAAACTCAAAAAAATAAAAATCAAATCAAATCAAAAAAATTACAAGGTATTAAATAGCGGTAGATATATTATCCCGGCTCGATTGTTAATTCTCCTAAACTATTTTATGGAGTGATAACCAATAATGGGCTATAATTTATATAAAAAAATTATTGATCAGCGAAAGAAAAATAACCATTTTTTTTTAAAAAAAAACTATTATGCCCACAAAATTTTTGAGATTTTTTTCAAAAAAAAAAAAAAATCATCTGAAATTAAGCTTCCGGAGTTTTGAATTCTAGTGAATTGAATATCCATGAGGGAAATAAATTTTTCAGGATTTTTTTTCTTAAAAAGATTAGTTTCTGAATCAATGCATATCAGTTAGATATTTTCAAAAAATTTAATTGTGGTAACATTATATTTTATAAAATGTTTAAAATACTGTTTTTTCCTTGAAGTTTTTTTTTAAAAAAAAAATTAGTAATGGATTCCTATTCCTCGATCTCTACACTTGGGATTTTTTTTCGAAAAAAAATCAACATGAATAAATCATAAATTATACATATATCAGCGCCAATTCCAAACTTGAAATAAATCTTACTTTAACAGAATATTGAAATGATTTCAAGATCAATAAAAACATAGAATGAAATAGAGTTTATTAAAAAAAAATCGACAAGAAATATTATGAAAATTTCTGGGTTTAGTTTTAAAGCATGAAAGTGGAACCTACAAACAACTCATATATATATATATATATTTTTTTTTTTTAAAAAAAAAATTCTTTATATAAACATTAATTTTTTGTTAGAAAATTTATAATTTTTGAAATTTTTTCTTTTACAAAAAATAATATCAAAACCAATACATTCACAGAATTTAGGGAGAAATATTTAGGTTTGATAGAAATAATAACAAACTTTAAATATTTCAACAACCAAAAAATCGATGGAAAATTTCTATAGAATATTATTTTACACCGGCACATTGTAAAAAATTTTCTGATAATAATAAACAGTGAAAAGATCGGCGTATATTTATTTATTATAAGTTAGAATTAGCATACAGGTGAAACTATTTACTTTGGAAATTTTTTCTTTTAATAAGAAAGAGTTGGAAATTTCAAAATACAAAGACCAAAAAATGAATTAATTATTAATTATTAATTATTATAATAATAAAAGACGCCCTGAAATAATAATAAATATTCTAGAGGAAAAGACTTACGTGAAGTAAAATATTAAATTTAAACAAGATTTTGGGAAATAGATATTACTTGAGAAAACATAATGACTCGATAGCCTAAAGTGGTTTGGGGATATTAAAAGAAGTTTTTTAAATGTAAATTAGTTTAAATTTTACAAAAATATTCATACCAAGCTAAAATATTGTGAGTGATCAAGGGTTTATATTTGTAAAAAAAATTTCTAATTTTAACCATTCGATTATTATACAGAATATTTTTTTCTCTAAAAAAATTCATAAGATCAATTACTCCTAAATTTAATATATCTGAATAAAATGGAATTTCTTGTTTGAAAATATTTATTATATATCAAGATTTTTTTTTATTTACAATGAAGAAATCTCAAAAATAATAAAAAAAATTTTAATTCTCAAAAAAAACCCAAAGTTTAAAACTAAAATATAAGGGGCTGTTTTCTATAAAAATTGATGACAAAATTTTTTTACAAGATTTTAAAATCAAGTGAAAAATTAAGTTAATTTTTTCAAAACTATTTTAGAAAGACTTCAAATAAAAATGTTAGATTTTTCCAATACATCTATTAAACTGATACGGTTTTTTAATTAAAAAATGAATGAGGATAAAATTTGATTTTGGAAAATCTATATGAGTAAAATTAAACAGGAAAAACTTGCAAATAATTTCTATATTTTTTAGATTTAAATAAAGCGAATGTATATATATATATTCTATATTTAATAACAAAAAAAAACTGGTATTTTTTATCATTTCCATGAATTTATTTTCCGGATAGGGGTTAAATTATGTAAAAAAAACGGAAAGATTTTTTTAAATGGTAACTTTTTATTAGAAATAAACTCTATCATCTTGATTTTAGAGAAAATTTTGTACTTGAATTTAAATTATGTTTATATAATTGAATAATAATTTTAATCGCATCAAAATTCAATTAGTTAGAAGGAAATTATTATTAAATTATCCATTGTGCAGATATTATGGCATAAAAATATATCTATTTTTTTTCATTTTTTACATTTTTAAATGTATTTATATTATGTAATATCACCAATGAATTTTATAAACTATTTTCCAGCTTTATTTGATATCAAATTAACTCTAAACTGTTTTAAGTTATATAGACTTATACCCATTTTATCTTTATGAAGTCATTTTTAACATCGATGGTTTATGGGTTTTATATTTACAAAAAATGAAGGTATCTACATTATTTTAAACTGAAATAACATAAAATAGCCTTTTTTTACGCAACTCAAGCCTTTAATTAACATTTATTTTTTCTTGAATATCATTAAATATGAAGATAATGCTAATTCTTTTGTAATAAATTTCAATTTACTAATAAATCATAAGAGAAAAATGCAAAAATTGGAGAAAATTTTATGAATTTAACATTTTTTTAAATTAAAATATTTACCATTAAATTTATTACAAGTAAAAAAAAACTTTCATAATGATATGGATAATAAACAGAATAATATTTGGATGGTGTTAAATATATTAGATTTTTGTAATTTTTGAAGATTTTTTATTTTTTTAAAAAATATTTAGTTGAAGAGGATTTAAAAACTAAAAAAAAAATTAAAATTTATTTTAAATTGATTTAAAGTGGGAAATAAGTAAATAAACTATGTTATTTGTTGAGATATTTTTTGTTAGGGCCACAAACCTTTTCTTTTCAATTAGCGTAAAAAAAAAGCTTGCTGATGATAAAATATATAAATAAAACTTTTAATGGGAGAAAAATACATATCTATTCTGCATTAGGATAAAGTGAAATATAAAATAGTATTTAAAAACAATATTATAATATACAAATTTTACTTTTAAAATTTAATTTAATTTTACTTATAAATTAGATATGAGTCTTGTTATATTTTTTACTTATTTCATCAATTATATATTGATTTTATATTTTACTTATAATTCCTCTATTTAAAAATTGAAACTATATAGTTTTTAATGAAATATTCTTATTAGAAGCAATTAATCATTAATTAAACAAAAAAAAAGTGATTTTTAAGTAATATCTGTTACTTAAAACCAATATTATTAAAAGTTCAATTATTTTTGAAAGAGTTTACTAATTAAATTTCTCCGATTACGGTCATTTATTATAATTAAGTCTAAATAATAAAAAAGACATTCTGTTTTAAAAAAACCTCAAACAATTAAATTCTTTGAAAAAAACAATACAAAAATGATTAATTTAAATTTAAATCTGAATTAGAGATTTTTTTGAATAATTAATTAAAGATTTTAAAATCAAATAAATTTCTTTTTTAAATCAACTCGTAATTTTTTTAAAATGGAATGAATAAAATAACGTAATATCCCCCCTTAAAAAAAGTAACAAGTCTTGCATTAAAAACTTATTAATGCACATTTTTCACTATAATTTATATATTAATGAAAAGTTTCCCAAGGAAATAAATAAATCATTGAATTAGACTTGTTAAAAGAAAAAAAAGAATTAAATATAAAAATGTGGATGTTTATTTTACAAAAAAACTTATTATTTTTTTAAAATAGTTAATTTAATACATACTACTTGCACGCCTATTTATCTTTAAATAAATAGGATAATTAAAAAGAAATAATTGATTATTAGATTGTTCTCGGGTTTTCGCACATTTATAACGGATATCTTAAAGTTTTTTTTTTTTTTTTCAACTGACAGAACTATTATCACTTAAGAATGAATAAATTATACCTTTTAGGTTACAAAAACTGGATAAAGTATACTCAAAACCTACAAATATTTCAATTGTATTTTTTTAATGTCTTTTAAAAGATAAAAATATTTTATTTTCAATAGAAAAGACGATTTCTCCAAGTTTAAACTTCATATTATTCATATATAACCAAAAATAAACCCTTCTCTTATTAAAAAATTTAAAATAAATATCTAATTATTATACCGAAAACCAAAAAGTTGAACCCCATCTTCTAAAAAAAAGCGTAAAAAGTTCCTATATGACTCAATCAAGAATTATATATATATATATATATATATATTCTTCATGTTATTTATAGGGATTACATCCAGTTTAAGAAAAAATTAAAATATCAATGATTATTTTTATTTAAAAAAAGATACCCTCTTTGAAATAAGGGGAATAATATAACTCTACTATAAAACGGCCTTAAATTATTTTATACTTGAATAAGGAATAGACTCAGATATCTGAGTATAAAATACCAAAAAAAATAAGTTAAAGTCCTATTTTAAGTATAAATTATAAATCAAATATTTTCAAAAATGTTAGGAGAAAATTAAAAGTTAACAAAAATGAAGAGTATAAGAAAGAGTGTTTTTATTTAAGACAAATTAATTGGTGATAAAATTCTTCGATTTTAAATGCATAGAGGTTTTTATAAATATTACAGGTGTTAATACGCTTAAAAAACATTGAATTTTAGTGCAATGACCCTTAAATATATGATTTTATGTCTTTAAATTTTTTAAAACTTTCCTAATAATGTAAAAATTTGAATTATAAGGTAAAATATCTAAACATGAGCTTTGTAATTTTCTCTTGAAAAAAATATTTTGCTATATATATATATTAAATCTGTAATTTTCTACGAAAATTCTCATAATCAATCTTAATATATAAAAATCCCGAAATATTTAAATAAAATAAACTCCAAAAAAAAAAAAAATCTAGAAAAAAATGGTTTTTTGAAGAGATTTTTTTCAAAATATGTTTTAATTAAGATTTTCCTCAAAGAAATAATTTTTCTCTTCTATATCTAAGGTTTTTGTAAAAATAAGCTACAAAGGTGCTATATTTTTGCTAAAAATTCTCTTTAAAAAACAAATAGATGGTTATGTAAATTATTTGTGAGTTTTATAAAAGTTAAATTTTATTAAATAAAAAGATTTTTCGGATGGTAAAATATATACATAAATAATAGGCAAAACAGAGCTTAGATTATTTATTTTAATTTTAATCCTGAAAATTTACCATATAATAAATCAAGAAATTAAATCACTTATATAAATTAATCATTTTTCAAAAAATTATAGTTACCTTATATATTTATACTCGATTTAAAATATATTAAATTTAAAAAAACATATAAAAGAATGATCTATTAAAATATTATTAAACCCTTATAAAAGTCTATTTATAATGATTTTCATGATACTGTTAGTTTTATAAAAACTAATTCGAAAAAATCATAATGAATGAAATTTTTAATAACCGATTAATAATTAAAAAGTTTTGGATAATTAATTTTTACAAATATAAAAACAGAATATTTTTAAAAAACTTATAAATTATTATTTATAAAATGGATATGTTTTTATCCAATTCTTGAGTTTAATGATATATTTATTATCAAATATTTTAATAAATATAAATGGAAACCAAATACCTCCCCCCATCCAAGCCCTTTCCACTACGTATTTTCAAATATTAATTAATTATTAAATTTTTTTTAAATTTAGTGCAATTTACCATTTCCCCTTAATTCGATAATTTTTTCTAATTTGAGGATTTTATTATCTTAAAAAATTAATAAAATGAGCTTTATTGCGAATTTTTTATAAATAGATCGTCGGCTGGATTGGGGTTTTGCATTAATTTTTCTATAAAATATAAATTAAATGGTAATAAATTAATTTTGTACATTGAAATTTATTATAAACTTTAACTATTTTTAAATTATTTTTTTTTGAAAAGTGTTACAATTTCAATTATTGAATTATTTTTGAGAAAATAAGTCCCAAAGTGAATAAAAAATTCTGAATTACTACCCGATTAAAAAAATATTAAGCAATTTTTATTTTATTATATTTTTATGACCCTTTGAAAAACATTTATTTCGATAAAAAATTTATCATATTTTTTCCAGTTGAGTTTAAAAAGTTTTTCTCTATTATTTTTTATGAAAAATGTGAGATTTTTAATTATATATATACAAGTTTAATTTTTTTTATAAATTGATTTTTTTTTAAGAAAATTTATATATTTTTGATTCAATTTTTGTATTCAGATATATTTTTAATGAAAAAATTAATCATTAATTAAATTTTTACGAGTTTATTTTTATTTTTACTATAATTTTATTTTATTGAAAGCTTAAATCAAATTATTACTATATTTTTAAATATTTTTATAAATATATCTAAAATTATCGGAATAGAAACGTTACAAACCTTTTCTGATTAATAAAATAAGTAAATGTGATTTTATTGTATTTTATTTATATTAATATTAAATATAATCATTTTTCATTTTATAAGCTTTATTGAATTTTTATTTCTTCTTAAAAACAAATTTTAAAAGGTTATGAAATGATAAACATAAATTTTTGATATTTAATTTTCTTATAAAAATAATTATATTTCTTATAAATTAAAATTTTAATCGCGAAAAAATTCCACGGGTTTTAGGCAGGTTTTTATTATTTATAACTTCATGAATTTTCCACCGAAAAAAACGAACCACTCTATTTTTTTTCAAATAATTAGTGTATTAATTATCTACTATTTTAAAAACATGATTTTATAAAGTTAATTAAAAATTTAAAATCATATTCTATATTCGGAATCCGATCAAATAAAAAACGAAATTTTCTTTTATACCAGTCACAAAAATATTTTTCTGAAACTCCTAGAGTGAAATTTAAAATCTAGAAAAAATTGATGACAAATAGTACATTAAATATTTTTTTTAAATCATCTTGTGTCTAATAAAAACTTATACATATTCTAATAATAAGTTAAACGCATCAATTTTTTTCTTACAAAGTATCCTTTTGAAAGTTTAATAAAAAATTTGTATTTGAAAATAATAAAATGATTATTTCAACTAAATATATACTTTTTTTTGCTGAATAATAGATAAAATTGTAAAAAATATTCTGAAAAATTTAACTTTATAATGTATTTATGGTATATTTTAAAAACGGCAACGATTAAAATACCCAAAAGATGACGCTATATTCAATAAATAATAATAAAAAATGGATATTTATCATTTTTAAAAAAGATTAAATTGTATGAGCAATTATCCTCAATAAAAATTAATTTATATAATAATGTACATAAAAAAAATTTTTAAATTAAAACCAAGTAGCACTATTGATATAGGATTGGTACCGATGGTGTAATAACGTAAGATAAAGCTTAATATCAACCAGATATTTTTTATATGGTTTATACAAAAATTTCGAATTTTTTTTAAAATCTTAATTAATCAATCAATTTTTTTTCCTTTAAAAATTTAATAAAAAATAATATTTATTTATTGTAGTTTTTATTAAAATATTTGGGTTTTAAATATAATTTTTGTTGAAATTCGTTATTATTTTATCTCATTATAATATTGTTTTATAAATAAAAATAAATTAATTTAATGTTCAGTTTAATAATTACCATAGGTTTATTTTCAATAAAAAAAAAATTCAAAATTTTTATATTTAAAATCAAATTTCAATTATCTGGGAAATAATATGGTTTTTCATCATACAAATATTGTTTATTTTTTATAAGTAATAATTTATATTCCTTATTTTAATAAAATTTAATGATTAAATTCTAAAATATGAATTTTTTCAAGTAAATAATGTAAAATCCCCCCCCCCCCCACAATAACATTAACTAATTTCCTAATAGCTGTAATACCCAAATAGTATTTTTTCCACAATTAATTATAAATCAATTCTTTTTTGTATCCATAAAATTTTAATTTTCTATTAAACAATATTTATATTTAAAGCCGTTGAAAATTTTATAATTTCTGCTAAATTTTAAAATGTTTTCTTCTGGATAAAAAAATAAGCGTGAAAAAAAAATTAAATCAATAAATTAAAACTTGAATAATTAAATATAAGAATATTTTAGAAAAAAACATCAAATTTTAAAATGTAAAAATAATACGTATAGATGAAAAAACTAAAAAGAATCCTTCAGTTTTAAAAAAAGATAATATAAGCTAGAAAACTATAGTATATTTTAATGCGGTTTTGCATTTACTGACTCAAACAACATAGCTCTTACCAAAATGAAACCTAATTTTTTTTAATAATTACCCGAATACCATTTTTTTTTAAAAAGTATTATTTTCGTAAATCTAAGATGAATTAGTTAAGATTTTTGTCATTTATTCAATACAAAGATAATAAAATTTATTATAATAATAATTTTGGCAACCTGATTTTAATATTAATTCAAAATTATTTTAGTCCCAAATAATTCAATTATTTAAAATTATTGAATTTATTTTAGGGTAAATTAAAGAAAAAATTAATTAGTTTTAAAGGTTTGATATTTTCCTGTTTTGAGGAAAAAGATATGAAAAATATATCTGTAAGAAACTTAAACCCGGATAATATAATTACATAATTTTAAAATTTATCGATAATATACATTTATAATCTAGAGCTTTTTTTTTTGGTTAAAATTTTCTCTAGATATTGGAATTTCAGTTTTTCAAATACAAATAATAGAATTATATATATATTTTTTTAAAAAAAAATATTAATAATTTTACCGAAAAAGACGATTGTGCATATTTTATAGACAATAAATGCGTATTATTGTTAATATAATTGAAAATGGGGAATAAGAATCTTTATCAGTTAATTTTTTTGGTATGATTACGAACATAGGAAGATTAACCGTTTAAGCGATTAATTTTTTATGATAAAGATTAATAATTTGGTGGAAATTATCCTCGTTAATCAATATTTTGTGTATTTATATCTGCTATTTCAATCATTATATTAAAATTTAAATATACTTAATAAATATTCAATTTTATGTATTGGTACAAGGTTTAGAACTAAAATTTTAAACTATAAAATTTGTTTTTCCAAAATTTAATTTTAAATTATTTACAGATCCAAAAAAAAAGGTTAAGGTTAATTTTAATTTTAATGAAAATATCATAAGAGAAATGACTTTTTTTAAATATTTTTTTCAATAATTACTCAGAAATAGCCATTGGGAAAATTTACTGTGATTGCTGATCCTCTAATCAAAATATGGGGGTAGGATAAAATTTATTATTTATTATTTATTATTTCCCTTTTTTTCATTTTTTCATTTTTTCATTTTTGTCTGTATTTAATTATTTTAAATAAATACACTGTAAAAAAAAATACAGAGACATCGGCAAATTTTTGCAAATTATAAATGGATGATCGTTTTATTATGCTAAAAAAAAAGTTTATAAACCATGAATTTCTAAAATAAATGAAAATAAAATAAAAATAAAAATCATTTTACCATTATAGATTTTGATATATTCATTGTTGGTTAAATTTTAAAAAAATAAACTAAAATTACATTTTAGCCTAATATTTAATAAATATTTTTTAGAAAAACACAAAAAAACAATTAAATTCGATTATATTGTAACAAAGTAAAGTTTATACAATTTAAAATTTATAAAAAAATATCTAAGACCGAAGAAAAATCTTTAATTTTTCCAATTGAAATTAAAATTACAAGGTAAAGAAATTTCCTGTTCCTTTTAATTTTTTAATAAAACTAAAAATCATGAAATGAAATTTAAAATTTTCATTTCAAGTAAATATTTGGATATCCAAGGTTTTATTTATTATTTTTGTGTTAATTCCAAGCTCAAAGATATTCTTTCAATTAATTTGAAAGAAATTACCAAAATTAAAGATAAATTTTAAATAGTATCAATGTTTTAAAATTTAAAATAAATATTTCCCCCTTATTAATATATCCAAGATTAAGGTGGATGCTTATTAAGAGTTTAAGCCAAACCACAATTCAGTTATAAAGTTATTTAGCTTTAATAATTTATTTTTAATATTTTACATATGATATGAAATCCGAATTCAATCGATAAAATGAATCAATACGGGGGGTTATTTGAAAATTGTATTTAGCTTTATATGAAACAGATAGAAATTAAAATGAGATTCAGTACTTAGGTCCCTTAAATAGAATTACTATTTTTTTTAGTTTTTTATTACGACAATAACTGTTCTTTGGAATCTAAGGTGTAATCAAACATTAAAGCGTTTATAGATTGTATATTTTCAAAGTTTTGGACTATTATATTGAAATATGTTTAATTTGAATATATTTTTTGAGTGATTTAATTAATAAAATCACATTCAAGAAAAAAACGCTGTTTATTATCTTTTAGGCTAAGTGTAGTTGATAATACCGATTATTTTCCATCCATGTTTCATATAAACCCTATATAGTGTTATGACTTAAAAAAGTACTTAATATGTCTTTAGAAGCCAGTGTTGGTTTTTTTAGCAAAAGTCTAATATTAATCATTTTTTAAGGCTTAGGATAGACTCTGATTTTATTGATATAATAATAAAAAATTATTTTATGATGAGAGTTATATTATTTAGGAAAATTTCCCTCTTTTTTATCCGTAATAATAATTATATCATATCTATTAAAACTGATTTTCTAATGGATGATTTTTAATTCTTTGAATTTAGACTTTGGTTCTTCATGAATTACCAAAAGTTAAGCTTTTTATTATTTCACACAAACATAGCAAGATTATACTCTATGTTATTTCTCGATGTATTTATGAGATTAAAGATTATTTATGCTCTAACTAATAAAAAACCACTAGCTTTTAGCACAATCACCTTTATTTCTTTTATAGATTGCCTACCATTTTACCTATTAATATTCATTTATTTTATCGTTCAATGCAATAGAACATTTTAAACCGTAGTTAAGCGAATAAATATCTGCTTTTAATTTTGTTACAGAGATATCAAGCATTTTTTAAATGAAATAGAGTCATATTATTTGACGCTATCTTTATTTATTTTCTCCTTTTTAATCGATTTTTTTCTAAAAGAATCATATTTTATCTTCCTCCTAGGTACTATCTAGTTTTAGATCATCCAATAAGTTAGTGGTGTTAGAAAAATGGGGTTTCCTCATATTTTTTACATATAAGAAGCCCCCACTATTTTTTATAATTCTGAAGTATAATTAGGGAGCATATATTAAGTTTTATTCAAAAAGGTCATTTCGGAAAGTTTAGTAATGTCATTTCTACCTTCTAATTTTTATACGATTCCCTCTGAATACTTTAAATTATAAAATATATACTTTTAACTACAAGGCCCCACTTTTGATCAAGAGGAGAATATAGAGTTACCTCAAATTAAATTATAGCCAGAAAATTATTAGAATGTTTCTTGAACTGAATGTTTTATACCGGTTTAAATGAATTGGCTTTCATCAGGGGTTTACTGTTGTTTAATGGACCGAATATAAGATTTTAAAGCTAAAGCTCCAATTTTTTTTGATCCCCTAAATATAGATACACTAGTAAGTTTAAATATCTCTGCTATAGACTATTTACGGCCTTATTTTGTTCTATGATGTGATACACCAATTTTTTTTACAGAGTTGAAATAGCTTTTCTATCAAATAAGCCCCCTCATTTATTTATTTTCCCATTTTATTTTTATCTGTATCCCCTTCCGCTTTCTAACTTTTCTATTCAGAGAGATAAAGATCCAAAAAATACAGCAGAAACGATGATAACTTGGGTTTCAAAATTTTTTCATAATATATCTATAAAAAATTTCATCTAGCAATAAATGGTATATCTTTATCCTTTACTAAATTCCAGAATCATGCTTAGTGGTTGCTAAGTTTTTATTTAGGTTCTTTAGCATTTTTGCGATAAAGGATCGGTTAAGTAGGTGTATTTTTAACCCTTACTTTCCGCAATCACCGTTTTTTATCGAAGTTAAGAGCAGTTATATATATATATATATATTGATATCTTTAGATCATCTTTTATATGCGTTTCAGGTTTCTTACTCGTGATTTATGAATTTAATATTTCGTATTTCTTTTTGAAAACCTCACTGTATCCAATTATTAGAGCCTTTTAAGCTTATTGTGATAAATGTATTTATTTCCCATTTAATCTTTTCCAATCCCCTCAAGGTGTAATTTGTTTTTGCATTAAATCTGTAGATTAGCAACCTCCAAGCCTTTTGAACATTTTGAAGTATGAAGAATGATAAATATATTATTTTAGTGATATGCGTCAAAATATATTTCCAGATTTCTTTATTTGTGGACCCAATTACTGCTACTTTTCCTATATACAGTTTTGTTTGAATACCCCCAATCTAGGAGCCATATAAATACTTTCATCGCTTTTGGAAATAATATGGAAATTTTTTGCCAAAAAAAATTCCTTTAAAGAAACACCAATGGAAATAACAATATCAGTGCTTTTATTTATTCAAAATTAGTAAGAAAATTTTGGTATATTTTTCCCGGGTATTTATAGGAGACTTTTCTCAGTATCCTTTTATAACTTTAGATATTATATGTTTATTTAGTATATATTCTCCCACGAAATTATCCTAAAATGATAATATATCCCAAGTCAGATCAATTCACCATTATAATCCATTTTGATATTAAATATTTCTTATGCGTCATATCTAAAAAGCGTAGTATCTCTAAAGTGTTTTTAGCAAATATTAGTAAAAAGAATAAGGAATTAGTTTTTTAACTTATTCATATGTCTCCCAAATACACTTTTTCATGAATTAATACGTGTATTTCTGGTTCAATTTTTTTACCAAGACCTTATGACTTGTTTGAGACATGGTTTGTTAAGTTTAAAAGCCTAGATTTTTTTCCAGTCCCAGTATTTTTTAGATTTGGGGGGCTATTCACCAATTTTTTTCACTTTAAATGACTATTTGAGATCTAGAAATGCATTTCATGCTCATTTTCATTTTCATGTTTTTTTTTCTTTTCACATAAAAAATGCGGTCATTTATTTTAGAAAAAAGATTTTTTTCAGTAAAAAATTTCATAAGGGGGTTTAAAGATTTATTAAGGTTTCTTATCGAAATTGATTTTAGATATCCAGATATTTGAGGTATTGTGAATATTCGTTTTGGTTCTTCACTTTTAATTTGGAAACCAATTTAGGATCTATGAATTTACTATTTGTCCCATTGCTTTTTTCAGTAGCTTTTTATAGAACTCATATACCTTCTCTATCTATTTTTTTGGGATAAGCCGGTGGATTTTTGGTCGGTTTATGGTCATTTCCTAACTTAGCTGAAACTTTGATAAGAACTTATGAGACCCCCCCCCCCACTACCACACAAATTTTACTAATAAATGGATATCTTTTATTATTTTTATTTGAATATTAGTTAGTGGGATGTTAAATAATTTTTATAAAAAAACCTTCATTCTATCTTGGTAATAAATATCCTCTAAATATGGAACTCCAAATTAAACATTTATGCAGTTGAAGTATTTCATTTTTACATCCCCTTTCGTCATATTTCCAAAAAATATTAATTTTAATTCTATTGTCTTGTTGGGGTTTCGACTTGCCCCAAATTATTAACAATAGAAGAGAAGGAGTTTGGTAATTTTTGATATCAGTTTAATAAAAATATTTGTCTAGATTTATTTATTATACCCGAGGCTTTATGAGGTTGCTCTAAATTATTACTTTTCCATTAATATAAATAGAGCAATGAAGTTCTGAACATATCTTTTGCACTACCAATATTCGATATAACTTGCAATTGACTATGAGGTTTGGTTGAATCGATAATGGTTCCAAATTACTTTCCTTTTTTCCATTATAGAGTAATATTCAAGCTAAAATAAGGGGTTTTTTCTCTGCTTCTGATATGGGTTTGACGCATTCAGCATCCTTTTCCAAAATCCCACTAGCACTATTGGATCCATTACCTTATTAATGTCGGTTACAGGAAGAAATGCATGTGCCTTCAATTGAAATGAAATACTGTCACTTGATTTTATGTTTTCTATAGATTTTAAATATAACCGCTTTTTCTCGGATCCAAGATTCAGGAGTTTCATTTTCATAATCATCCTTAAATGGTTAAATTTATTCTATAGAATTGAATTTGTCCTGATTTTCAGGTTTGTAAAGTTCTGAAGGGTTTCAATGGTTGTAGAGAAGTTCTGAGTCTAATTTTTAATATCATAATATCATTTTTTTAGGCCCTCATATTGTTTCTTAATGTTAATAACATTATCATTTCAATGTTTATTTGTTTTTGTTTAAATCTTATTAATAAATTCGGGTTTAGAAACAAAAGATGGTGACTAAAAATGACAATATAACATTATTTATAAACTATTTTCTTTTAACCATACGATATTCAAATTAAATTCCACTAATTAGGTGAAGCATATTCCAATGACTTGCCAAAATTTTTTTAGTAAACATTATTTTCCAAAGATAATTAAAATCCGCTTTAAAGATTAGGATAATAGTAAATGTAAAACTTTTTAATACCTTAGCCCTTTCTGAGTATTTTTTTAATTTTTTGATAAATGAAAATAAAGCCCCAAGTGTATATTATAGCGTTTTAGCAACATAAAAAAGGGGTTCGGTATCAATAGGGGTTTAAAATATAGGGATTAAACTTTATATAGAGTAAAAATGGTAAAATATTGTCATGATTCAATATAATATAATTAACGTTAGGCTTTTTTAGCATCGTTTAAATTTGATAATTCTTTTGCTTAATCTTTGGAGGTGTTCGATATTTAAAAAAAAAAATAGACTAAAAGATGATTCTTGTTTCAGTCATATAAAGATAAACTTTTTTTGTTCAATAGATAAAATTGGGTCTTATTCTCGATAATAGTAGGGGAAAGAACGTGATTTTTTTTTGAGCATATTTACACCACTTTTTATTTATTTAACTCTTGCCTTCAATGAGCAATTTCAGTTCATTTCACGATCAACATATGCTACTCTAATTTCCATTCAAAAAATTAATATTACACTGGTAAAATTGTTGAGACTAATTGCTTTGCATATTAAAATTTAGCAAATAGGAATACTTAGAACAAACAGGATATGAAAGAGTTGAATTTTTAAAAATAGGAAAATATACTCAAAATTAATTTTCAATCAGTGTATCGAAATAGATTGAGGGTTAAAAATGGCCAATAACGAACAAATATTCGCCAATATTTTACCTGTTTTTTTGCATAAAATAATATACATAGTATTTCCATTAATGAATTTCAAGGGTGGTGGTTTTTAGTGCTATATAATAAATTACAAAAAAAATAATTAGATGGTTTAATTCTTCTAAAAAATTGTAAAAGCTTCTTTTGGCTATTTCAAAGCTTTTTTAGGAATAATTATTCGAAGGATTTAAAATAAGAAAACAAAGGGGTTTATGTGCATGTTTATTTTTATAGAACTAGATATATTTTTCGATCGATCACTATATTTTCACAATTTTTTAGGTTCAGTTTTGGTAAAATACATTAGTGGGGTTTTCGTAAATAGGATTTTAGTACAATCAAGTACTCATTTAACACCGATTATCACCAAAGAATGTGAAGAAATATATCATTCGAATTGGGACCAAAAATGTGTAAATTCAGGTGAGCTAACGCCATTGTAAACCAAAAAAGTAGTAGAATTTGTCTAAAAAAAAGAATACAGGCTCAGAGGCTAAATATTTTAGTAAAATTGAAATGAAGTGAAGGAATAGAAACGTTTATTTTTAACGAGTAAAAGTGGTCACAACACATCGCCCAGATTAAAAAATTAGTACTGACCACTTTTAAAATAGCCAATCATAAAAGATTATAGATCGCGATTAGGTTATTGTATACTTTTCTTTTATTTAAATTAAATAATTCAAATAAACACAATATATACCAGCCGAGAATAATACCGCAAAGATAGAGGTGGTAATCATTATTAGTTCTTTTGAATATATTGATTATGTTAATCTGAATATGTATTATTTTATTTCATTTTTCAAAATGTAGATATGGATTTATTTATAAATTTGAGAAAATAAATGAATGATCTGGTTGTTTCACCAGATAATGAATTAGATCGAAAACAAATAGGTTTTTGGTATGGGGGACAGTGGAGATGTATAGTACCTGGAATATACATGGCCCCATCATATAAGAACGTGGCTTATTTCAAGCCCCTCATTGTACCAAAACAAATATGTTTCACCGCTTGAGTTTGTTTATTGTCGTCATTCGATTAAAATAATCTGGATTTTTGATCCAAAACCTTTTAAGACTCAAGCATATTACGATTAACTTGTAATTAAAAAAGACTATGAACTTTGTTTTTCTTTTATTGTCGACCCCTATGAGTTGGAGATGTGCTATGTTGAAACTATGATAAAAAACAATCTATATTAGCTATGGCTAATCTGAAATTGATCAATGGTTTCTTTTAAATGCTAAACCCGGAATTTTTAACTTTTTTTTAAAAAAATTATTAATGTTTGTATCAGTTTTTAATTGATTTTAAAATAAATTCTGCGAAAAAAGGGCTAAACTCGGGATTCTATTGAAGTGATAATCGGATTGGGGTCAAATCGACTTTCCGCTTTAATTATTTGTACTGAAAGTTATTAATTATTGATAAAATCGCAAATTATCGCACATATGTGGGGATTCGACTTTAATTATAATGTTATTTAACCCTTTCTAGGCCGAACGCACAAAAACGGCTTTCATATTATGCCCAGTGCTATCACTAAATAAATAATTCTTGTATATCATTGGATAAATCAGGAATTATAATAGGTTGAAATAGCTAATATACACAAATAGGTGTAAGGGAGGAATTCGGGCCCGGAAAGGGCTAAAGGCTATTAATCATGAGTATATATGGATATTAATCTTGTAGCAATATCAATAGCTCGCATTTTGTAAAATATACGAGCTTAAACATAAAATATATGACTACTGAAAAACTAATCACTTAGAGATCAAATAGTGGTCGCATATTTGAGCCCCAGGTGAATTGAATTGCAATATTTATTTGCAATTTGCCAAAATGATTATAATTGCGGGTTGGTAAAAAGGTAATGAGCGATTCTCTTGAGGAAATTGTGGGGTAGACATAATATGGCATAAATAAACCGTCAATGATTAATTGAGATCTGGAATTTAATTTCAGTAACGGTTTGGTGGAATTCTTGTTGCCTTTGATGGCAACTAATTATGGAATATTCGTGGCATCGCTAAGGCCAAGTAGTGGTGGATACACACGCCTTTTTGAGTTTTTTGCTTACCTAATATGGTAAACATTTGAATAATAATTCAATTGGCATATAAATCCCTTTGTGTTCTAAAATTAGCAAATGCCGATAAAATATACAAACTAATTTTGATAATCTAATAGCGCAATTTTTCAATAGACGACTATTTGTCTCAGGGCTGAAATTTTATTGGATATAACTGTGTTAAAGACAAGAAGATTCCAAGGATAAAATACCGCTTTAATCCCTAATTGGAGGATCTTGTTTTTGGGAGATCAGGCGAAAAAGTTCCAGGGCCACTGGAGTAGATGGCCAGATGAGATTTTCCATTCCAGTTACATTCTGGCAAATACATAACTAGCAGAAAAATATACTGGAATTAGGCAAACAGGGCCCATTAATATGAGCGCAGTTTGAGCAAAAATCTATTATCTTTAACTACCTGCATTTAAGCTTTCATTAATATTTTAACTTATTTACGTTCTTAAATTTTGCTCTTCGTTTAAATACCGGCATTGGAAACGAGAAAACTCGCAATACCTTTACCTACATAATACTAATGATTTAATATTTTGTTTTTTTTCTTGAATATCCACCTTTTTTGCGCTTGAATACATAAAAGTCCTTATAATAACAAAATTAATAAACTAAAGGGAAAATCTCACTTTCTTAAAATTTAGAAACCTATAGGCCTAAGGAGCCGATTAAATACATATATTCTTTTAGAGTTCCCACCCGATATTAAAAGTATGACAAATCCTGTGCATGATTCAATCTCAATCTCAAATGTAAATATTTCAAACATCTCAATAACTCGAGATTCGACACTCACAAACGTCATTCCTACTTCTTCCAATGTCAGCTTTCCGATCTCTAAAGAAGATCAGGCTAAGAAAGATGATTTTTACTCGAGTTCTTTGTCTTCACCAAACGAACCTTCGGAAAATCAGGCTTTAGTAAAAGGCACTACCACCTCACAATACCCTTTAATTCTTAAACGTACTCAATCAGATCATAGAGTCCCCAAAGCGTGCAATTTTGGTAGTCCAGGTATTGCGGCTGAAACTAATATCAATGCCAACTGTAGACCCAATTCCTTGATATACCATTCCGAATCCTTTACTACGGCAACTGATTTTGAAGACGAAAACCACTTTTTTTCTTCAAATAAATCGTTTTCGAACCCTAATGATGAACATTCCGGAAAAGAACATGGCTCTGATCATATTTTCCACAATTTTCGTAAAAAATTCAGCAACAAAAATATGGCGAGCCATAATCATTTCAGCCCTAATGATTATCAAGGAATCCATATCCATTTCGACTCTGACACCTGCTACGAAAACCATAATTCTTTAATGAACAACCCAATCCCAAATACCAACCAAGACTATCTCGAGCCAGGATATTTTTATGCTTCCAGAAATTTCCGAAGCAAAGATAAAGATTCCGTCTCTATATCTGCTCTGATCAGTGATAATGAAGAGAATCCGATAAGTTTCAAAATTTACTCAAAGAGCCAAAGTCCTAATCCATTTAGGAGCCTAGAGAATCCTAGTTATGATTCTGCCAGTTTTCAGGAATCATTTGACTCTGATTTTCCATTTTATATACCTGAGAACTTTAGTCTTAACGATTTTGATTTAAATAAGTTTATCCTAGATCATAAAAATCAAAATGACCCAAATCAACTTTTCAATTCTATATACGAAAGCTCCATTTTTAATTCAGCTTATTCGCGGCCTCCATCTTGGTATTCTTCGAACTTAAATAGATTCTACAATATTTTCGGTATACGAGGATTCAAATTTGATATCTATTGCAGAACCTTATACTTTTTACTGGGACTTTCTGCTGCCATTCATCTGCTAATATTTATCCCTGTTTTGAGTTATTGTGGTGGATTGGAATTTCAAAGTATTTTTGGGATAGATTTCTCACTAAGACTTGGATATATTATACTGATTCCACCCTTCATTTTGTTGATAGTTCATATTCTCTATTTTTCTATTTTAAAGTCCACAAAAATTGTCGATCTAGCGCAACTCGAACTAATATTTAAGTTAAACAGTGAAGATGTCAATTCAGTATATCCCCAAAATACTCTAAAGTCAAATGGGTATGGCAGTTTGGACTACCTCGTCAAGTCAAAATCCATTAAACCATTTTCCCACGATAGTGATCCGGATTTTGATAACAGAAAAAACTCTCAAATTACTTTTTATAATAGCGACCATCTCAACCACCACTATCCATTGATCAGTCGCCAAGATACTAATACCACTACTACCAGTTCCAAAACAAGCCATAATAGTTTATTAAAGAAAAATAAGATAAAATCAAAGAGCTGCTCGTACTGCTACCGGTGCAAAAACTTTATTTTTGGTCGTGATCATCACTGCCGGTGGCTGGATTCATGTGTATCAGTTTCCAATTACCCCTGGTTTATTACGTTTCTGTTAACGCTTATAGTTTATCTATTTATTTCTACTTCGCTTTCTGCTGCATTTTTAAGCTCGATTTCATTGGCTTATGTAAGAGAAGTCAATGCCTCATGTTATTTATCACTATTATCGCTGATAACATCAAACATTCTCCTGGTCAGAATATTGTACTTTAGCTCCGCTGTGTTGGCATCAGCCATTATATTCTTATCCGCAATTTTCCTTCTGTATGCAATATTGATATTGTCGTTTCATATATATCTGTCCATAGTAAAAAAATCAACCATGGAGGTCTGTTAAAACCGAGACGAATCTTCACTTGTACATAACCACTTTGTATTTATATTTTAATTTATTTAAATCCCAACTCAATAAAAAGACTAAAATAAATTTTAAACGGACTGACTATAAATCAACATTTAAGAAAGGATGAGATGAGGAGGTGGGGGGAGTAGTGGGTTCTAGAGTTCATCGTGGATATTTTCGGTAGCTTGACCCGATTTTTCGGTATTTAAAAGGGTTGGTCGTGAGTGGATTCCAATAGCTGGGTTGTATTGGATACCAGTACCAAGAATTTCAATAATAGCTAATTTCATTATTTGTTGAAAGAGAGAAAAAAAAAATCAAGTTTAGATAAAGAGTTTGAGAAGAGGCGAAATTAAAAATAAAATAAAAAAACTTACAATCTGATGCTTTCTTGGATAGAGATTTAGGGAATTGGACAAAGTATTTGACGAACAAACTACCAAAGACTTCAGGATCGTTGAATAGGGGCATTCCTAGTCCCTTCTTTTCTTCAACGAATCCGTTTGGAGTAATACCTTCGTGAACGAGCTCGATGGTTTTTCCATTCAAATGTTTGAATTTCCGGGTGAACCCAGTAAGGGATTCGAGAAGGGATATCTGAACGTCCATGTGCAAGTTGTTTTTAACTCTGGAAAATAGTCGGTGTGGAGTTTCAGTAACAATGAAAATGACAGGACCGGTTTCTTTGTCGGGGTATTCGTCAGCCTCGTCTTCAACGGTGATGGAATGGCCGTTGGGAGTTCCAGGGGTGATATCAAAACTGATCTGGTCACTTCCACGTACAACCTTCTTACCACTGCATATGTGACATTTCTTCTTTGTTACTTTGCCGGCACCATGACATTTCTGGCATGTTGTTTGCATTCTTTGTATGAAACCTGGACCAAGCACCCGTTCAACAACCTTCATACCTGACCCATTGCAGTCATCGCAAGTTGATATATCGTCAGAACTTTCAGCACCAGTACCACCACAGTGGGGGCATAATTTTTGTTTGCTGACGTCTAAATCGACTTCTCGGCCACGGTATAGTTCTTCTAAAGATGCAGGGAAGTCTAACTTAATGGCTGGACCAATGGGTTTAGCTTTAGGGCCTCCGCTTCTGTTTCCTCCAAACATGCCTCCAAAGAACTGAGCAAAAATATCTTCTGGGTTAAAGCCATGACCTCCATGACCTCCACCTTCCTTAAGCCCTTCTTCGCCGTATTTATCATAAATACGGCGCTTATCTTCATCGGACAATACCTGGTAAGCTAATTGAGCAAAATAAAGCGGGATGAATGATATGTGAAAATTCAATAACATAAACCAAATATAATATTGAAAAGTATTGAAAGTTTAATAGTGTAGAATAGAATTTTAAAAAATAGATATTAAATCAATAGTTGGAAGTTTGAAAGATGAAAACTAAGATCAGGGAGATCATAAGTAATATGAATAGACTAACCTTCACTGATTTTTACGAATTTTTCTTGGGCATCTTCTTCCTTGTTCTTATCAGGATGATATATCTTTGATAATATTTTGTAGGATTTTCTGATTTCATGAAGACTCGCTTTTGAATTAACATTCAAGACTTTATAGAAAGGTCTCTCATTAGCCCAAGTTAAAGATATCAGTGATATCAGAACCACAGCCAAAAAATAGATTTTTTTTCCAAACATCACGTTTATAAAAAGGTCGAGTATACCCTGTTTAAAAATAAACACGGACTAACTTCTAGATATATTTATGTGTATATATATAAAGGATCGACTCCAAGCTGAACGGATAGAATTTCTGCTGCCAAGGATAGAAACTTTTAACGATTGAAAGCTGTATTAATTTGAGGGCTATGAAACTGTTCTGTCAATGGAGATAGCGAAATCCACTAATATGGGATATAATTAACACACCGCCAGGAAATAAAAAACAGAGAGCGAAGCGATATATATAAGGTGTTCGGGAATAAATTGGAATATCCTACTTTTAGCCACCCAAATAATAAAAAGGCTATTATTGAACGGGATCCTCATTACCTTTTGCCTACCTGGTTTGCTTCCAGACAGTAGCCAATAATTTCTCTCCCCCACCAACAGGTCTGCTCCATAAATATCCCTCTTTTTTTTCCCGAGATATTCGACATATACGCCGCCGCATTCTATTCGCTGTCTATGAATGCCTGCATCGGAAAAATATCTGCACGTATTAGCTTTTTTCACTTTAAACTACAATCCTAATCTTAAAATCGCGACTTTGATTCCAGATAGCTTTTCCCACTCTTTACGATCTTTAGATATCCTATTTGTGGAAATCTCTTGAGTTTCCACCGATCTAGTGTATATTTCGCCAATAGCAGAGCTTGATGATATTGCCACCTCTGCTGATTGCGAAAAAGCACTGTGTTTTAAATTCCCTTTATTAGAACCTCTTGCGTAAAAACTAAAAAAAATTAGACCCTCTATTTCTTGCTATGCTTTCCCATCCATCTAATCGCTCATTTTTCCGTTTGGTTATTAATAGAGTTTAACCAATTAAGACTGATTGATCATTTATTTTTCATTGACTTTTGACAAGCGAATATTGTTATTTAAAAACTCCTACGAGGGTTAGTAATTTCCTCAATTAGTAATCCACATCACTGGTTGATAAAGTATGTATGTGATATCCCAATGCGTCTTTTTCATCCAACAGAATCACCACCATCCCAGTGCTATTATAAATAATCTCCTTAAAAAGTAAAAATAAAACCCTCATCCCAGTAGCCTCAAATAAAATCCAATAAAAACAATGTTGTTATGCTCATTTTACATTAAATCCAATAAAACACTTTTATGAAAAAGATGTAGCACCACTAATAAATATCTTTGAGATGTGTGCACATTTTATTTGTTTATAAGAATATGAAAATAAATCATTAAGGCCAATAACTATTAAAATTTTGTTAAAATGCAGATATGTCCCCCAAACCAGAAAAGTACCAGTGAATCCACCTCCAGATATTGCTCTACACAAACTATGTGCTCTATTAATGCGTCTTAGATAGAAGTTACGGGTTTGAACCTTTAATCAGTTACTATATGAAAATCGAAAAAGACTGATTTTAAGTAAAAGGTTAGCTAATAAAAATGATTATTTAGTTATCTGGGAGATTCTTAACATGACCAGACGCCTTTTTCCAATAAGTATCATAAACTTATTTTATTTAAGGTACACTATTGGTTTGATAAATATGTTTGGTTTTAAAACTTGTGGTTATTTTCCCTATTTTAGATTTTACGCAATTGTTATTTGCTACTATTAGTGTTTTAAGCGAATAATAAACATATTTTATATGAATACTTTTAATCCTGCTTTTAAAAGGTTGTGATTTATGCTTTAATGTTAGGAATGGATGTTTCAGAGAAATAAAAAAAATCGATCAGAAAATTGATAAGAACGAACATCTGATATATATATATATATTGTATCACGGAATTTTATTGTAAGATAATTTCATTAAAAACTATACTAAAAAAATTTGAAAAAAAGAAAAAGTCGTATAGAAAAGACTATTATCCTAACTACGATATTCCCCTCTGCCGGACTACCGGCTGCGTACCTGCGGGAAAGGGTGCAATCTACCAACCGAAAGACCCCCTCCTGGCATTGCCTCAAGTAGGCTGGATGACTGAGGTTACATGCAGTCATGAATTAAGCTCTTTTTCAATGGAAAATAGTCCATTGAAGCTATTGAGCTCCTAGTTAGAGCCTACTTCTAACAGGATTAATAAAATTAGGCTCCTGCCCAAAC
>LSSL01001717.1:50200-60408 GCA_001953115.1 Smittium mucronatum
AAATTATTAGGAATTATAGTAAATTGAATATTTTTATTATAGGACAGTGACAGCTATAATTTAACCACTTATCATAAAAGGGTAAAAATTAGACATATCTATTAGATAAAATATTTGTGAAACCATGAAAGAAACACCTCTATAAAATATTATTGGTATTTTATTATAGACTTAAAGTAATTTTTAGCCAAAAGAAGAAAAAAATAGCCAGTGTTTAAATTTCATAAAAAAATTGCGGACAAAAATGACTGGTAAAAAATAGATTATATACATATTTTCCAGAATTTGCGGAAATTTCCAGTTTTTATCTATCTTTTCCAGATTTCTTCTACCGATTAACGCCAATTTTTTTTTAAAAAAAATTCTTAATTAAATTAATTTTTTCTATTTTTCAGATCTTTTATATTAAAATCTATTTTTGGTCCATGAAATATAGTTTAAAAATAAAAATACTAAAATTTAGTTATAAATTAAGGAAAAAAACAGTATAAACCAAATTTAACAAGTTTTCAACGAATAATAATATAATTTATAGTCGCCTGAGTCCACCAAGATGATTTAAAACTACTATTAAAAACTCTCTAGTTTTTCCTTAAAGCTTCTTTCGTTTTTTCAGCGTTCTTGTAGACTCTCACAGTCTTCCAAATTATAGATTCATTTTTGAAACTGAACGCGTATTTCAAATGTGTGTGATTGCATATAATCCTTTACAGCGTAAATATGTGCAATGAAAAGGTTAAAAATTGCTATTAAATTGAAAAGATTGAACCATTTTTAGGCAAATCTCGCGAAAATTTTGTTTTGGATCTTTTAATTTTCATGTGAATATTATTTTAATACGCACAGGGGTTAGCTATTTTTTTTAGAGGAAATACCCTTAATAGCTTTATGCAAAATAGTCCATATTACATGTCAATGAATTATAGAAGTATAATATAGATATTTTTATTTTAAAGTGTTAAAAATTATGATGGTGATGAGATTTTTTTTGTAATTTTTTTTCCTTAATTGGGCTTAAAAAAATAGCGCATTCGAAAAAATAGATATAAAAAAATTTTCTTTTCCTTTTTCTATTTAAATTATTTTTTTCCCCCGAATTACATAAATATTTATCATATAAAATCTAATATACACTCACATCCAAAAAAATTTATTTTCATTTGCTTTATAATAAGCAAGTCAAGGTTGAAAATTAACCAAAAGATCTTTTACTAATTATCAAGCCTTTTTTATTAATTTCTGAGCCATTTAACACCAATAAAAGATCTTCTACACAATTAAAAACTGAATAGATTAAACCTCAAACGAAACTCAAGATGTTCCTGCTTGAAAAATAAGATTTTTTACAAGATACTTTTTTTAAAAAAACTATTGGGCTATTTTTTTTGAAAAAAAATATGAATCCATGACATTGATTTCGCTTTAATAATGAAAATTATTTCTGTAAAAAAAACAAAAATATATTAAAATACTATTCTATAGTTGGAATTCAATCCATCATAATATTCCTAATCGTGAATTTTTTTTCATTTTTTTCGCTAATACCAGCTCGCTTTGATACGAGATCAACAAAAAGTAATCAAATAATTTTCGATACTCAAATTTTAGCTATATATTGGGTCTGAGATATTTTATTTTGTTGTTATATTATATTATATTATATTTAGACTATGAATATTATTTTAAATGATATAATAGGAGTTTCACGTATATGAGAGTCAATTTCAGAAAGTTTAACTGTATTTTGAATTTTTTTAAAATATCACTTAAATAAGAGGCTATACCACCTAACCACACTGTAATGAGTATAAATAATAATTAAAATGTTCTTATCACACCCAAGGATACTTATTTCATTAATAGTTCCTCAAAGGTAAAAAAAAAATTAGGTCCTTATTATACCTATAACATATAAATTAACCACACCATATTTTTGCATCTTTTTACTCTCCAAAAAAATAAAAAAGATCTGCTTATATAAAGAATAAAATAGATAAAATTGGCACTCAGCAAATAAAAATATGCTGATGAAAAAAGGTTTCAGTGGTATAACTATTAAAAACGAAATCAATTTACTTAATTTTTAAATTAATTTTTTTGATACGCTTTTAGATATATATATATATATTTTAGAAAATTCCACATTACAATAAATTATGACTTCATAACATCTATATATTTGAGATTTTACTCAGAAATAGCGATAAAAGAAAGCTCTTTGCTTTTTTGCGTGTTTAATTGATATAATTGTGATGAAATTTGGGTTTTTTGATGCATTTGTTACCCACTCCTGACCTATGTATAATATTTTCCGCGTTTTTTTTTGAAGATAATTTCAACGCTCTGATAAAAATTATAAAATACCGATTTTTATTTCGTATTTTATTTTTAAATAAATATAAATTTGTTGAAAATATAGTTATTATTGGTTTATGTGGAGGCTAAAGTTTTTTGGAAGCTCCATCGGACAGCTTTTTTTTTTTTTTAATGAAATAAGGCGATATTTAACGCATCAGCTCTGTACAGCGTTAGGAGAAAATAATAGATATGCGAGCATTTTTTCTTTTCAGAAAATCATAACAAAATTTTTTTTTATCCATGTAGTTATTTATGTATATCCCAGTAAATATGAATGTCAAATCCCTAAAAATTTTAACCATAAAATAAAAAATCTCAAATAAATTTGGTTAAATGATATTACTAATAATATTTAAGTCAGTGACGGGATCTAGACCACCAATAGCAAAATAAACCTTCTTGCCACATGATTCTGTTAAATTACCGAATAATATTTTTTCAGAATGATTGAAGGTGATTTTGCTGTAACATATTTTACCCCAATTAGGCACATATAATTATTCATAATAATTTAGAATCTATTTGATAGGGCCTATAAATTCAATGATAGAAAATATCTTCCAATCTGTATATTTATCCTTGAAAGTTCTTTTGATCCTTTAAAGGTTGTTTTTTTTGAGGGAACACATATCCGAAAACTTTCATTCCAATTTGAAAACTTTATTAAGTAAAGATATGTTTTTTTTTCTTTTTCGAATTCTACCCTATCTTAGAAAAATTTCACCATTTTTCCATTAATTTTTTTTTAGAATCATCAAATAAATTTTGAGTAGACATTAACTGAGTCCTTGAAATATCACATATTATATCTATTTTGTAAATACCACTACCAAAGTTGTAAAAATATTTGATTTTTTTAGGAGTATGATACCATCAATTGTATCTGAACATACCATGTTTAAATATATTTTTCTCTTTAGTTATTTCCTCTGCTGAGCCCGCAACTAATGTTTTTGCATTCCACTTATAAACAAATCTTTCAGGTTCCCTGTTAATTGTATCAAAAAACCGCAAATATGGTCTATGATTATCCTTTTTTTTTACACTCATAGCAACTGGGATGAATTTTTGATTTATATTGGCGATGTTAGAAATTATACGGGGCAATCAACTTGAATAAGCCTAAAAGTTGAATCAATATGAAAATTTCTTGAAAGTGAAAATGATTCAATGGTCTTTCTTGTAGTCTTAATGTAGCTTAATCTATATTTTTATACAAGTATGATTCCTGTATGGTTCATTTGAATCTATATTAAGCATCTTAACTTTAAAAAATTTTCGAAATTCTCTGCTGATACAACATAGTTTTTTTCCATTTTAATTCTGTAGATATTAATTGTTTTTTAAATTTTATAGAGATCTAACATGCATCAATTTGATTTCAAAGGTGTTTAGATCACTTTTGGCTTTAACACAAGGCTATTTAATTTTAAGATTTCATCTTTTTCGATCCCTTTACTCTAGTAACACAATCCTTAAAGTGATTTTCGGATATATATATAGTCGTCTTTATATCACCCGAAAATTTCTGAAATTTTTTAAGTCACCCATGTACCCAGTTATTTTATGATCGATGTAATGGTAGGCTGTGTATTTGTTAATCCTGAGGCTTTTTGTAAAGGATAAAATACATTTATTAACGTTTTCCCCATAAAAAAATATATCCAAATGTAACCATTCCTTCAAAATTTAAGGCATATTGGAAATATTCTGTAAAAAAGCTAAGTATGAAAAAAAAGAAATTAAGACTCTTTATCGATTATAATTCAGGTATAAATGTTTGTTCTTTCTTATATTTATACAATTAGAAATAACCAAGAATACTTCGCTTAGAATAAATCGAAGTCTTGATAGAAATGAAAAAAAAAACCATAAATGGAATTTATTTATTTATTTATCGATTTTTTTTAAAGAAATAATATGAATTATGTTAAGTGAGATCCATGCCATGGATTAATGTTTATTTTTTTAAAAATAGCCTAATAAAACTTTTCGAAAAGTTATCGTGAAAAAAATCTTGTATTTCATGCAGGAGCATCTTGGGGTTTGTTAGAGTTTAATTTATTTGGCTTGAAGTTGTGCAAAAGATCTTATATTAGATTTAGATGGTTCAGAAATTAATAAAAAGGCTTTGGAATTAAAAAAAAGTTTTTTATTAATTTTTAAACGCAATAAAAGCTTTAAATATTGTAAATCTTTTTTAAATTTCAATAATTGGATACATTAAATAATTGAAAAATAAAAATCAGGTTAGATGGGGAAAAAATCTGATAAAATAAGAAAGATCATATACTTGTTTAAAAGACCCTTTTGGTATTTTTTGGTAGTATGATATTAATTATCTGGAATAAAACCCAATAAAAATGGGATATCGGTCATGAAATGCTCAAAATAAATAAATGATTTTATTTGTATATTAAAAAAAACTTATCAATTAATTCAGACTCATCTAAAAATTGCTGATTTTTGATAAGAATTAACGTTTTTCCATTGTCAATGAATCAGCCCAATAGAAAGATAATTAAAATAATTAAAATAATTTATCAATATACAAATAGAAGAGAATATCTGATATTCTATTTTTGATTTAAAAACCCTTAGTTAACCTGGATCTAATTATTTGGGTAGGAAAAACAAGAAAAAAAAAATAAGTAAAAGAAATATAGTAAATACAGAAAATTCAAAAAAAACTTATAAAAAGAAGTGGGAAACGAAAATTTAGGTTTTTTACTTTCGTATAGAGGTTTACCATAATTCACGAAACTATTTTATCCTAATTTTAAACCCCCCAAAAAGTTAATTTTAAGAGAATAATATGAATAATAAATAACTAATATTATTGTGCAATAAAATTATTATTAAATAAATTCGCGATAGATACACAGGCTTTATTATGGCGACCAAGTCGAAAATATCCAAAAGTATCAGTTCTGATTCAGCAAATCTTGGGATAATAATCTTGGTGATTCTCAACAAGACTAAGAAGAACTTGTGCTAAATGTAGAAAATAGTAAGAAGGTTTATAAGCCATCTGTATTCTTTGGAGAATAGATGAAAATTTCTACTCTATTTATTCAGAGATATGAAAAATATACTAAAATTTCAAAAATAAATAAATAATGGAGATTAAAAGTCTAGGCAGATTTCAAAAAAATATATCTTGGTGCAGATGCAATGTAGTGGCACTCAGGGGCCCCACTACTAAATTGAAACCGAATTATCTTAAAGTTAGCATATTGCTGAAAGTTTGATAAAAAAAATTCTGGGAGAATATATATACAAAGGAAATATCAAATTTAATTAATGGAAAGTTATAAGATTATTATAAATACCAGGAATAACATGTAATGTGGTGAACTGTGATTTGATATTTTATAATTGAATCATAAGGAGTTTGATACGATTTAAGAATATTTCAGCAAGACCGCATTCGTTATAATTGAATATCTTCAATCAGAAGAGAAAAATCAGAGCTTGTTAAAATAAAATTCAAGAGCTTAAGGACAATAAAAGCGGATAAAATAACTCTCGATAGGTTCTAGCGTAAATAAATTTCAGCTGGAGATGATCACAAGTAAAAAAAAGCAGTAGAAAAAGTCCAAGGTGCACCAGGATATAGTCCCAAGCACAACCAAGAATCACCTTTAAAAATATAGAGGTATGATAAAGTTGGACTCAGAAAAAAGAATTTTAGGAGAAGAAATTTCTAGAGAACTAAAAGGTCTATATACGAATTTTACAAACCTGTAAGACAGGCCCAAAAAAAAAAGGATTTATTTAAAATAAAATTTGATAGTTTTGAATAAAAATAAACCCAGTAACTTTCACTTATTTCAAGATAATACAGGACATATCGGAATTCTCCTTCACCACACATATTTAAGCTCGTTCAGCAGTCCATTTAAATCGGCTCAGAATTATCAGATAATTTCAGTGAAATGAAAAAAAGAAGAAATGGCTGGAAATTTTAAAATAGGTGTAAATGGGATGATATTTTCCTATTATCTTCCAGTGGCAGTTAAAGTGATTTCAAGGAAGCTAGTAGAGACAATATGTCTTATGTTTATTGAAGCTAAATATCCGTATATCCAAGCCTCAAATAAAGAATTTATAAAATTTTATAAATTTAACCAAGTAAAATATAAGTTCAACACCTTTCAAAAAAATGAATCTGAATGTAAATAATATGTCCAATTAAAAAAAAAAAATTATCGGGAAATTGTTTTATTGTATTTAAAATATAGGCGTAAAAGTATACTTAAAAAGAGGTTTATAAAAAATTATTTTAGAAAATAATTTCCGCGAAATAAGTATAAGCGTAAAAATAAATAAATATCGTGTACTGATATCTCCAAAATAAGATTAAAATTAAATAAATTATCGAATATAGTAATTTTTTTACAACCAAATTTTCAAGTGAGAAATCTGGTAGTGATCAAAATTAACTGAAGGTTTTAAGAGCGTCTTCACAAATGAAGTCTATGAATTTTAAAAAACCGCAATCAAATCTTTGATGTTAAATTAATTGAAAATATTCATATTGGATAAAAGAAAGTAGGCTTATGGAAAAATTAAAAGCCGAATTAAAGGAAAATTCCAAGGATATGCGAGCAAAAGAAATTATAGAACACTAAATAACACTCTATATGTTCCCCATGGTGGTGATAAAGAAAAATAAAAATAAAAAAAGGTTATTTTTTTATTATAGTAAGTTCAATAAAATAAAATAAAATAAATCTTATCCAATAGCTCATATAGATGAGAATACATTGATTTTGGGAGGTAAAAATTATTTTCCAACATAAAATAAATCATAGTGATTATGGAAAACTTCATTGTTAAATAATAATAGGGAAAAATATGCTTCTAATCCAGAATTTGCGCTAAATATTTATCAAAATAATTTTTTACTTTTTGGGCTAAAAAATTCCACTGTGGTAGTTCAGAGAACCACGGGAAAAACACTGAAGCATATTTTACGGGAAAATGTAGTATTTTTTATAGATGTAATTATAGTTTCGAAAATTTACTGGAAATGAAAATGAAGACAGAAAAGATACGGAATTTTTGAAAAAATATAGACCGAAGTTTCACATAAAAAAATACAGAACTCGATAACAAAAAAAAATAATCTACGTAATGCAGTCTCTAAATCGGAAATAAATATTGAATATGAAAATATAATGATCTTAGAGATATGTGAGTCCCAAAATACCCACAAAGAAATAAAAATTCACCTGGTTTTAAAGAGTAGTATAGGATATTTATAAAATATCTATTATCAATTTTTATATAATTAGTATAGCTAACAGTAGTTTGGGTATAATTTTTTTTGTAAGACTCAATTAAAAAATATAAGAAAAAATATACGATGTTAATATATAAAAATAGAGAAAACGATATAAATAAATAACCTTTACCTCAGCTTTATACCCAAGATAAATATAAAATCAAGGTTAAAATTTAAATAAAATAAAAATTGGCTTAGAAATCAGGGAACTAAAATTCACTGAAAAAAATTATACTATAACCAACTTAGGGCTATTTCCCGTAGTTTGGAGCGTCCAAACTTTCACACTACCTATACAGTGAAAGTTCTGAAATTTTAAATGAAAAACAAGTTATAACAAGAATTTTTATTAAATAAGACTCTTAAAGAGAGGCCAGAGTGTGTAACTTAAGCGTCCTAAAATTCACAAATAACGTATAAATCTTGGATTGAGAAAACGTAAGATTATATTTATAGGTTTCTATGGGTTAATTAAAATATGAAAATGATTTTTAACGCAGTAAAAACTTAGATATTATTAGCTATAGTAAAATTAAGCTCACATCACAAAAAAAATAAAAATGAGAAAATTATATTTGAAATTTGCTAACTTGATAAAGAAAATTCACTAATTTTTATTAAAAAATTCCGAAAAATCCAATATAACTACACAAAAAAAAAAATTAAATACAAGGGTGAAAGTTTTTATTATAATAGAAAGTTGATGAATTCTTCACACTTTTACAAAAAAATTTACAATCTCGCCATTTTGCACGAAATTTCACCAATACACACATTTTTACAACAATTTGCACGTTTTTATAAATTCTTCCAATTGAAATGACAAGAAGATTGCAAATTTTGCACAGAATTTTTTTCACGATTTTCATTGGAAAATTAAATAATTTTTTTCCAATCAAATAGGATTTAAATAAAATAACGATTTTTTATCAAAAGTTCTTTTCCTCTGAAATAATATTTTTTAAAATGAATATATCTTTTGCAGATCAAATGTTAAAAATTTATATAGAAGACTTATTTTAGAAAAATGTTTAATGAACTAGCATTATATGATAAATCAAACCAGATACCACGTTCAAAGTAAGCTTATATCAATTATTATGTAATAAATCAGTATCATTATATTTCACTTTTTTTAGTAATTTTTTGCACTTTTTAATGTAATTTTTTTCAGATAATGTCTTTTTTATCACCAAAACCAAAAAAAATAAAAATAAAAAACGTGTCAATACATAAAAGTTCCACGAAAGAGAAAAAAATGCAGAGTTAAGTTTAAATTTTCAAGCCTTATTGTTATTTATAATCATTTTATAGTTTGTATATACAAGATTTTTACTAAATAAAATGTTTAATCAAGACTGTAAGCATCCTCTTTTCAATTTCTCTTTATCTTCCCAGTTTTCTTTATTTTCTTATATATTTTTATTTATCATCTCAAGCGTTTTATAATGAGAAATTATTGTGTATGTGTGTGAAAATATTTTCATAACTCTTAACTTTTCGCATAAGAAATATATGTCGTAAATTTTTTGAACATCCCTGTTTATGTAAAATATTGGTACATTTTCCAAATGCTTATACATATTATTAAAAGTCTCTAATCCAAAATTTACTGCTTTTTTTACGTCCGAAAATATTCCTTTTTTCAAAATTAATATACTAAATATGAATTAATATGGTATATGGGTTTTAAATCACCCCCCTTGTGCAGCTCAGTTAAATTTTTAGAGTCATATATAGGTTTTTTGGTATTAGGGATAAGTGTGTCCTCATCAAATATATCTTTAATTATTTCTAAAAATCTTATATTCGATTTTTTGTAAAATGCATAATCATTCTTGGTTCTAGAGTTAAATCGTTCTAAATAATTTTTTTTGCTTGGAAAAAAAATACTTGAACTTCATAAAAATTCGGATTATTGGTGTAATACTTTTTTTCTACGTGGTATATATTTATGAAAATATCCCATCCATTTTTCCACTTTCTCATAAATAAAAATTTGGCTTTTTAGAACATTATAATTGATTTCATTTTTTTTATAAAGTAAAAATCGCTTAAATTTTGTCCAGAAATGGCTTTATAGTTCGAAAAAAAACTTTTAATAGATATAAAATTAAGATAAAAACAGTTTATTAGTGTTGAATTAGATATTTTTTTTTACTGAATTAGTGATGTAATTTGAATTATCAGCATCTATAATTTTTTGTGAAAGTAAATTACTGCTACCAATGAAAGCTTTTTTAAGGTTCTCGAATACCCAAGTGTACACATCTTTATCTTCGTTCTCTACTATTAATATTGCTAGAGGAAAAAAGTTCCGATTTATTTCCGGATATTCAATCACTATAATAGGATATCAGAGGTCGATAAGCTTATAAGTACCATATATATTTATGTTTTTTTCATCTCAGTCTCAGTCTCAGTCTCAGCTTTTGATTATGAATTTAATTGATGTGAAAAATAATAACTCGTTATATGGCCCTATTTTTATGTATCAACCGTTTTTTCCCTCATTCATTCCAATAATTTTGTTTTTAACCGTTCCAAAAATCATTTTTTT